>PVIU01019297.1:0-36743 GCA_004026605.1 Ondatra zibethicus
TCCCTCCCTCCTCCCTCCCTCCCCCACTCCTGTCAATAATGTTCGGAATTAAACCCTGGAACTTTGTGCAAACTAAGCCAGCGTCCCCCTCCCCCATCTAGGTATTTTTTAACCTAAGCAGTAAAAAAGAGCATCATTGGGTTGTATTTTGTAGTTTTTTTTTCTTTTTTAATCCCGTGTCTGCTCTTTCCTTTCCCTGTTGTTTTGGACTTTGTGCCTGGTTTACATGTGCCAGGGTGAGGGACCTTTGTACACAGCCTGAGGTCATCAATTTTCAGAGAAATAGGAGTCTTTCAGGGAGGGTGGGTGAGCAGCCGCAAGACCGCTTTTGCGTGGGTGGCGAGCACTTTTCCCAGAGCATTTGAATTAAATCGCAGCAGAGGCTTTGGGCTGAGCAAGTCGCTCAAGCTTGCCCGTGTGTCCATTCCACAGACCCTGGGTGGGAAGTGAGATTCTGGGGATCTCACAAGTTCCCAGGTGACAAGCACCCAAGGATCCTACTTTGCCCAGTCTCAAGAACCTCAGACCAGCCTACCTTCTGAGCCAGAACCTGTGTTTTCATGGACATTTTGGGTCATTTTAGAGTATTGGAATGTGTGAGACTTATCCATGTGGGGACCCCATCAGGGTCCAGCTGTATCCAGACACCCCCTAGGGAGTGACCTCAATGACCAGAGCCTGAGACATGCTCAAGATCTTGACCGAGTGAAGAGCGACCTAGACCCTGGAAACTGTCTCAGTGTCCCAGGCTGTTCCAACGACAGCAAGACTGGGCTACTAGAGCCCCAGGTCCTAATCTGGCACCATTGACTTTCTTCGGGGTGATTCTCACAGCCACTTTAGGCTAGTTACTTTTTTATTGCCATGACCAAGGCAACTTCAAGAAGAATTTATTGGGGCTCCCAGTTTCAGAGGGTGAGCCCATGAGCATCATGGCCGGGAGCTCGGCAGCAGGCAGTGGGCAGCGGGCAGCAGGCAGCGGGCAGTGGGCAGCGGGCAGCGGGCAGCAGGCAGCAGGCAGCGGGCAACAGGCAGCAGGCAGCAGGCAGGCGCGGTGCTGGAGCAGCAGCTGAGAGCTCACATCTGATCCACACACAGGAGGCAGAGGGAGGAGGAAAGGGGGAAAGACAGCTAACTGGGCAGGACGTGGGCTTTTGAAACCTCAAAGCCTGCCCCTGGTGACACATCTCCTCCAATAAGACCACGTTTCTCTCTTCAGCGGTCCACTAAATGGGACCACGCATTCAAACACATGGCCTGTGGGAGCCAGTCTCATTCAGAAGGCCACCACCATCGGGAAAGACACCAAGACAGCTGGGAAGTGGCTGTGGAGTCTGCTCTTGCATTGTGCCAGAGCCCTCAAGCAGGACCTGGTTGGTAGCAGATACAGGGCAATGTTATGTTCCTTTTCCTGTCTGTACCTGCCCAGGTGGGAGAGAAGAGACCCCACCAGCAGTTAATAATTGTACAGAATGAAACACTGAACAGAGACCCAAACTCTTGCCTCTCCCATGGGCCTCCCCAACATGTCTGCACACTCTCCTTCAGGAGGAATCCTACCTGGATGGTCTGGGAGGGGATGCCACTGGTACAGGCAGCAAGGTGCAGGCCACGAGCTAGCAGCGTGACCAATGAGGAAGGAGTAGGATGGGTGTAGCAGAGATGGTCTCTTTAAGGATGCCCCTATACCTGGGCAGCAGGATCTAGACCAGGAAAGGGCGAGGCAAGGATGGAAACAGGAAAACTTAAGGGCACATGAGACTCTCATCAAACCCTGAGAGTCAAGAGTATTGGCCCAACAAATGCACTGTGATGATGGCCTACTTCTTTGAGGCAATCGAGACTCTTCACACAGAGACCTTTTTATAAGGATGTTAAAACAGCAGCAAACATGCTTAAGACTCAGCACACAAGACGAGTGAGTTTAACTTTGTTCCTTCCCAGCTCTAAGTCTGAGAATCTCGCCAAGATTAGCGTCTTGTTTCTGGTCTGAGCATGGCTTCACTTCCTTGGGTACTACATGTAGTGAGGGTCCCTTTGACCTCTTCTTTATCCAATCAGCTGGTACTCTTATCCAATGTATGCAAGAATTCACCCGGTGACCTCATTTACACACACACACACACACCTTAGAAGCCCCCTGAGCAACGTGACTTCAGACGCCACCAAGATGGCACAGCTGAGACGCTAAAGCAGCACCCATGTTTTGGATGCACAGTGTCCTTTCTCTAAGCTCTGCCCTCACTCACCTCATGCCTCTACTTTAATTGATGTTAAAAATCTTTCCCTTGAGGTTGGAGAGATGGGCCAGCGGCTAAGAGACTGTACTGAGAGGACTTGAGTTCAGTTCCCAGCATCCACATTGGGCAGCTCAGTTCACCCTCGCCTCTGTAGCTGCTATATTCACATGCACATCCACACATAGATACACAGACACACAGTCAGATAAACACAGACAACAACAACAAAAATCTCTAAACACTTTTATTTTTCTTTGCCTTTTTTCTTTTCTTTTTCATTTCTTTTTCTTTTGACAGTCCTAGACTAGCCTCAAACTATGCAGCTGTAAATATCTCATGACCTTTCTGCCTCCGCCTCCTGGGGTGACAGGAGTCCACCACCACTCCCTGCTTAAAAATTTTACTCAAGGAACCCCAAGTCTGCTTCATGCTAACTCACCCTGTAACACTGCCAGGAGCCCAACCTCATAGCCAGGGAGCAGGCAAACGGGTCGGGTCTCTGAAATCTGAAAAGAGCAGGCAGAAGGAGGCCTGGAGCTGAGATCCCTAACTCCCCTCCCTCCTGTTGCCACTGGAAGGAGGGAGGAGGGGCCTGGGGACAAGCAGGGGGTTGGAGGGGGGAAAAAGGAGGAAGAGAGGAAGGGGGAGGAGGAGAAGAAAAGGGAGAGGGATGGGGGAGAGGGGAGACGGGAGAAAGTTGGCATTGCTGTTGAGGGGTCTGTCTGCTCCTGGTCCATCCTGCCCATGTCCAGAGGCTTTTACTTCTCCTTCCCTTCTCCAGAATGTTTCTCCTTTCTTTATCCAAGCACAGGGGCATGTGTATTGTCCCATTTGGACCACCATAACCAGCCCACATGCTGGGCACCTCAAGCCACAGAAACACACTCTCTTATAGATCCAGAAGGTAATGGTTTGAGATGATCAGGTGTCAGCAAGTGTAGGCTCCTGGGCCATCTCTCCTTAGCTTGAAGTTGTCCGACTTCACACCGTGTCTTCATCTGGGTTGTCCTTTTAGGATGGCTACCATATAAGCTCAGGGCGCACCCTAACCCATACCCCTAACCCCCATTTTAGCATAACTACCTCCCTGAAGACTTGATCCAATCACATTCTGAGGTCCCAGGACATGGGGCCCCAACATACAAACGTGGAGGGAACATGGTCCATCCCATAGTGGTGTAGTGTGAGTCCCTGTTTTTCACCTCACCAGCTGTGGAAGCATGTGTGGAAGGGTTGCCAGATACAGTGTCGGCCATCTAGTTAAATCTGAGTTCCACATAAATAACTCTTTTGTGCATCTCAAACATTTTGCTGTTGATCTGCAACTTGCATTTAGCCAGCATTCTATGTATTGGGCTGCTGCATGGCACCTCACCTTCCCATGAGCCTCTTTACTCGTTTGCACAGGTATCGGACAGACACAAGGAGAAGGGAATAAACTGGAAACCAGAGGAGTGTCTGGGGTCTGAGGGGCCCTCAAGGGCCCTCACAGCCATCAAGACACTCACAGGCGGGGTGGTCTGGAGGTCAGAGCATCCATTAAAGGAGTCCTAAGAGGGACCTTCTGTTTCCCACTGGGTCTCAAGTCTCCATCAGATGGGAAACATTACATAATAGTAAAGGGGATTTCTCTGAGTTTCCCTGAACCATCCGGTTTCCAGTTGCACAAACACATTACATCAGCCATGACTGTAACCCAGCACTCAGGATGCTGAGGTGGAGGAGGACCAGAAACCTAAGGCCAGCCTGATCTACATAGCAAATCCCAGGCCAGCCAGGACTATATAGGGGGATGCCAAAACCAGAAAAAATATCCCCAGAAAAACAAAATGATCTCTTCAAATAACCAAAGAACCACCATCCTCCAAAACATCCCATCATCCACATCAGGGGGATGAAAATCTAGCGCCCAATCCCGTAACTGCAGCTCTGTAAGCCATTGAATAACTCAGGAAAAGTTTAAGAGGGACTTGGAGACTCAGTAGGGGGCCAAGCATTATCTGAACTGATTTGTGTCTCTTTACACACTTTCTTTATTCTCTGCTCTGGACGGTTCTACCTTAAGGCAGCAGAGTCATAGACAAGAAAAGGGGCATGCCCTCATTGGTGTGACTCAGTCAACGCTCACGGGCACCCTTCCAACACCTGCCTCCACCTTAGCTCCCCAGCTGGCCTCGGGCAAGCCCCTTCCTGCACTGAGCTCCCTCTGTGAACTCCCCCTCACAGCAGAGCCCAGCAACAGGCCACTCGCCTATGAACTGAGATCTCTGACATCACAAGGCAAAAGAAACCTTCCTCTTTTTAAGAGGAATGTCTCAGATATTTTGCTATAGTGAAGGGAAGCCCTATTCTCATTTCAATGCTCTTATTTCTGTCTCGACTCACGACTAACTGACCCTGAAAGACCCACATAAATCTAGACCTCTCTAGCAGGAAGAGAAGAGCCAAAAAAAAAAAAATCTAGGTTAGCCGGGTCAGTGACTCTGTTTCAGGAACTAGCTGAAGATAAAGTTACATTATAATCTTGAGAATAATCTTGAGAAACAGGGAGTTACCCCCTTGTGATGATCACTGGTATTTTCGGAATTTTCCAGTGGCGCCCTCCCTACCCCCTTTGGATTACTGGGTTGTGGTTTCTTCCCTTAAATACTCCTTCTCCCAGCTACTCGGGGTCGAACTCCTCCCCTGCGCGGGATATGAGTCTCGGCCCCAGTGCTGGTACCTGTCCTGTCAATAAACCTCGTGTGATTGCAGCAAGGACAGTCTCTTGCGAGTTCCTGGGGGGTCATGTTATCCCAAGACTTGAGTGAGACTCTCCCCGATCAGGAGGTCTTTCAACCCTAAGTCATTATACTAGGAACCAGCAGAGAGGAGATGGTTCTGTTAGTTCACTTTTCCTTTGGCATAACACTTGCACAAATAATTATCATAGATTCAGAACAGCAAATCGTCACAAAACCGAACACACTGTCAAGTAACATCCTAAGAAATAGAACACTACCTCTCCGGCTCTGCCAATCTCATAATCCCCAGGGCTCCAGATCCCAAAGGACCCTTTGTTACTACTCAACCCCAGAGGTCAAGAGGTCACCACTGCTTTGTCCAGCCTGGCATCCCGGGCCTTCCCTGGGGTGAAGGGTGTGGTCTCTTTGCCTGGTTGTCTTAGTGTGGTGCTCCTTAGCTGCTGCGGCACCAACCTGCGAGCTGGGGTTGGCTCTGCTTTCCTGTGGAGTAGAACCCGCTGTCCTGACGCTGCACAGCCTGCTTCCCCCCCCCCCGCGGTGATCACAGGGCACACTTGGGGTTTTCATCAGCTGCCAGCAATGCTGTTCTCTGAAGTCTGACTGCATCGTCCAGTGAGTATGTACACACACACACACACTTCTCACTGGCAGTGCTGTGGTGGATTGCGGCAGTGTGGGTGTGCATAGCTTTTGGAAAACTTGCAGAGTTTCAAGGTAATTATACCTATCAAATATTTCCACAGCCCTTATTGTTACATATATAAAATCCACTTAAGGCCACATGAATACATTAAGATGCTGCTTTTTGTTTTGTTTTTTAGGTTTTTGTTTGTTTTTGTTTTTTGGTGGTGATGTTTTGAAATGATGTAATCCGGGCTGGCCTTGAACTTGTGATCCCCCTGCCTTAACCTCTGAGTGCTGATATTTGTGCCACCACAGAGTATATGGGTTGAGTGTGTCCCCTCCAAGCTTATGCGTTGACACCCCAGGCTCAGAGACCTCAGAGCTACCTTATTTGGAAATAGGGTTACTAAATGGGGGTACAAGTTCTTTAAGTTGGGAAAAGGCCACACTGGAGAAGGGTACCTCCCCCCAAGGAAGGGGCAGGAACCCATGCCTTTCCTCTACAAGCAAAGAAATGCCGAACATTGTCCCCAAACCACCTGCAGCCAGAAAGGCCTGGAGCAGACCCCTGGGGTGCAGGACTCTAAGGTCAGTGCGTGCCACTCAGTGAGGGCAGCCCAGTGAGCAGGGCTCAGGGTGGCAATTCCTGCAGAAAGATATCTGCTGACTAGACAGCCAACGGGCCTGGGGGAGCCTGGTTAGATATTGTGTTTTCAGGAGGTTTTCCTTTCGAATCTCATTCTGGAAGCCATCTCCTGCGCCATTCCTCATCTCTCTAAACACTTCCAGAGGAGGCTCACAGATGACTCGGGGGACGGTGGAAAGCTGGTTGGCGGTGGTCAGCTCACTGCCACTACTCACCCACCTTGGACAGAGAGGGCCTCACCCCCTCACCCCCCCACACACGCGCGCGCACACACACAGAAGCACATACATACCCTCCAATAAAAACAATACATCTTTAAACATTGTAAGCACCCGCTCTTACTTAGCAGGCCAAGGTCACCTGATATGGCTGTGAGGAATGAAGTCAGGCCAGGTTGGAGGGGCCACAGCACAATAGAGACTGTGACAATTTTATTGAGAACAATCAGATTTTTTATACTTTTATCAGAAACAGAACATAATGGCAATCTCCAGGATCAAACAGTTGTAACCCCAGGAAACAATGCTGTTTGCAAGCTATCCAGGGCTACCATTTTAATGTCTGAGACCCATTGTCCTGTCAAACCTTCACGCTTCCTTGACTATTAAGGGAACAAATAGAGAAATACAAAGTGACCTGAACGCTTCACTGCCTGAGGGAATGCATGGGTCTCTCAGGATCTGGGAAGCTCGTGCTTGTCAAGGCTGTCAAGTGAACTCCGTGATTTCCCAGCCCCCCCCCCAAAAAAAATCCATAGTTGTCTAACATTAAATATTTTTGCAGACTTCCATGGAGTTTCAGTTACTTCATCCCAAACTGCTCACTGCTATAAAGACCAAGATGCTGGGCAGGGTTTTGTCAAAGGGACACAGCCAGGATCACCTGAGAAGAAGGAACGTCCATCGTTTGAGAAATTGCCTCCATTAAATTGGCCTGTAGGCAAGCCTATGGGAGGCGGTCTTTAAAGTGATTGATGTGGGGAGGACCCAGCCCACTGTGGACAGGACCATCCCTCGGCTGAGCAAGCCGGAAGGAACAGGCCGGTAAACAATGTTCTTCCTTGGCCTTTGTTTAGGCTCCTGCCCCCTCTCATGATAGACTATGGCCTGTAAGGCAGATAAACTCTTCCTCCCCACGCCGCTACTCTTGGTCATAGTGTCTATTATGGCAGTAGAAGGCAAACTAAAGCAACCATATTCCATTCCTTTGGTCGCTAGGTGCTCACCATAGGCGGGGGATTATGGAGTGAGCGAAGTAAGAAAGCCCTACGCCATGCCACACTTGCTGAGCATCAGCACTTTCCCCTGGGCTGCCCCTGACTTCCTGTCTCCACAGCTGGACCTGGACAGTGTTTGCTGGTCATTTCAAATCGGTTGAGTGACATTTATTCTAATGGCCATCTTAAGAGACTTGATGTGCTTAGCAAAAGCCATCTGTCTGATGAAATCAGCCTAGTGGCATCAGAGCAGCCTGACTATATCCTCAACTCTGAGATTACGGGACTGGGGGCGGGGGAATCTGGGTCAGCAGGACACAGGTTAGCGGAGGCCATCAGGGAGCAGAGCCCTGGGCTCAGCCGAGCTCTGCTGCACAGTCAGGAGGTATTGGAGGACTCAGTCCCAGTTACAGGAAGGAAGGGAGGGAAGGAGGAAGAGGCAGAGAAGAAGAGAGGAGTGAGGGGGAAGGGAGAGGGAAGATGGAGGGACAGAGGAGGAAAGGAAAGGAGGGCAGGAAGAGAAGGGAGAAAAGGTGAGATGGAAGAGGGAAATGAGGGAGGAAGAAAGGGGGAAGAGAAGAGGAAGGGAGAAGAGAGAAGGAAGGGGGAGAGAGAAGGAAGGGGAGAGAAGGGGAAGGGAGACGATAAGAGGAAGGGGGAAGAAAAGGGGAAGGGGAAGAGGAGAGGAAGGGGAAGGAAGGAAAGACAAGATTTTACTTGCCAGCATCTAAACGAGATAGATGAGTTGTCTGGGCAACAGTATGAGGCTGTGTGCTCCGTGTCCATCGTATGCTGGGAGCAGAACTAGGCAGCAGGTGTGTATTTTGCTAAAAGATACTCTGCTCATTTAAACCTTTTCTTCCAAAGTGAAAACCCACACAGCCTTCCATGGAAACATCTCAGAGTAAGGAGAGCTGTTGCAGCAGAGAGCCAACACCTGTGTGGAGGGCCATGGCAGTCAGTGCTATCCCCCATCGGCCCTGCGTGAGACACGGCTAGCAGTTAGGCTCTGCGGAATGGACCTGGATCTGGGTCCTCCACAGCTTGTCAGATCTGGACCTGCGGACTAGCTTCCTAGAGATGTAAACCTTTCCTGGGGCTGTTGTGACAAAAGGTGGCAGAAACAAATTCTTTCCATTTTGGAGGCCAGGAGTTCAAAGCTCAGGCTTTTGCAGGGGCTTGCTCTTCGAAGGTACCAGAAAAGAAAAGGCCCACCAACTTGTTTAGTTTGCCCAATATTAGTTTCTGTAGTGAAGCCCTCATACGAAGGACAGGTGGCCTCCCTCCTCAGCAGACAGATGGACAAGAGCCTTGTCTGCCTAATCTGCTTTGGCTCCTGTCTCCTTGTTCAGATTTAGCGCCTCATTGAGAATATACAGCCAACAGGTGTTTGCTGAGTGAATGTCCCTCATCAGAGAGTGAACAATTGCTGCTAATATTACCGGTGTTACCAATACATCGGACAGATTGGACTTGCAGCTTGGTCCAAGGCATGATAAAAGTTTTACGCTAGTATACTGAGCCAAGTCATCAGACAGAGTGCCTGGAGCGCATTGTGCTTGCCTCAGAGAGTCTGCACAAATGTCTGGGTCCATCATGTACTCATGGTCTCATTGCCGAGTTACAGGAGCCATGGCCAACAGCGGGATGGACTCACCGGGCTAACCCAATAGAAGCCTTGGTCGCCACCTGGGTTTCCCTGGGCAGAGGTCCTCTGCATATGCATCTGGAATTATCTGACAGAAAGCAAGCTCGCCTCAATGACAGACTCAAAGGAGCCTGTTCTCTGCTCCCCCAGATGTGCCATTCCCCAGATGTGAATGGAAGCTTCCTGGGAAAGTCACATTAGCACTGAAGAGCTTCCAAGCAGATTGATTACTGAGAACTCTGGGATTGTAGAGTTGGAATATTGCAAGGCCAGAGCCAAGTTATCTTGGTCTTTAGCCTTTAGTCTCTTAGCGGCCACTTCTGTGTCTGAGCTGCCGTTCCTGTGACTGTCAGTGAAGCCTAAGACGCCAAGAGAGGCTTGCAGCAGGGAACTCTGCTCTCGGCTGTAACTTGCCTACCTGGCACTGCCACTGATGTATCAGGTAAATCTGTTCAGGCGTGGCTTTCTTTGGTCCTGTAAGTAAAAAGGCTCCTGCAACAGCTCCCAGAGAGGGTGTGCCATTCTGGGGACACTTGGATCCATGTTCCTGTGGTCACTCATACTCAGCTTCGTAATAAGACATTTCTTATTTCCTTTGGAACAAAGACTTGGCTTCGCATCAATAGTCACTGCACATCTTTTTCTCAGAATAAGTCTTAATCAGGAGTGTAACCCACAAATCTGTCTGCTCAGTCCTCCCAGAGACTCACCAAGCCCAGGACTCCAACACACAGTCCATAGAGGTGCGTGGAGCCGCTTCCTGCTCCTGGCTACCAACACCCCTGAGGCCCAGCCCTCTCTGCTCTTAGACACATCATCACTGATTTCAGGGCTAGCCCTCCCGGAGAATGTGGCAGAAAGCATGGCACCTAGGGAGGCCGGGGAGGGAGGAGAGCAGATCTCAGGGCTGACTGCTCTCAGGAATATCTGGGATAAGTGCACTCAAACTGCTTATGTAAGGAGTCAAGACCCCAGGCCGCCCTGGGCCTCTGTTACATAGTGGGCGGTTGGCCAACCAGCTGCCTGGCCCAGAGTCCCTGAAGCCCCGCAGTCTCTCATAGGTGACCAGAGTTCCAAAGGCGCATAATAAACACCTCTTTTTCACTAGTGTTAGTATTTTTGTATGTATAAGTTGATGGGTATAATCATGGGCAGAAATGACAATAACATGGTCACGAAGTAGGTCTGAAGAAATCCCAACTTGCTGGAAATTTAGAAAAGTAATCTGTTTTCCGGGCAGCCTGGTCTACAGAGTGAGTTCCAGGACAGTCAAGGTTACACAAAGAAACCCTGTCTCAAAAAACCAATTTAAAAAAAAATGCGCCGGGCGGTGGTGGCGCACGCCTTTAATCCCAGCTCTCCGGAGGCAGGTGGATCTCTGTGAGTTCAAGGGCAGCCTGGTCTACAAGAGTTAGTGCCAGGGCAGGCTTCAGGCTCCAAAGCTACAGAGAAACCCTGTCTCAAAAACCAAAAAATAAAATAAAAAAAAGTATCTGTTTCAGCAGATAGATTCACTAGTGAATTTAACACATTGCAACTCGGACCACCAGCATCTATATCACATAGAAAGCTGGTGGGAGCTGGGGAGATGGCTCAATGTGTAAGCGTGTTTGTATGTAAGCTTGAGTTCCTGAGTTCAAATCCCCAGCACCCATGTAAACAGTTGAGTGTGGCAGAGCACAGCTGTAATCCGAGTGTTGGGAAGCACAGTCATATACCACATACAACACATACAAATGCCACTCCTCCCCTACACAAAATGAATGTATTATCCGGTATGCTAAAATGATCCAGAAGACAGACAGGGTAGGGCAGTCCTCATGTCTGGATTCTAACCACATTCCGTGGTGATGGAATCAAAGCAGTGTGGGATGGACATCAGGTAGACACACAGCCCAGGGAACAGAGCTGGGGGCCTCCAAGAAGGCCTGCAGGCCTGCGGTCTGGTGAATTAGCGACAGTACCAGGAGCAGTCATGGCGAAAGAACAGCTTTTCAACAAATACGAGAGTTTCTGTTCCACTGAATTGGATCAAGATCTAAATGTAAAATTCATGATGTTACATTTGGCTTCTAAGATACGGCACCAAAATCCCAAACACAAGACAGGAAGCCTCGATAAAACTTCAATTAAAACTTAATCTTCAGCAACCCACAGAATGGGAGGGAAGATTCATAAATCATTTATCAGGGAAGAGTCTGATGCCTGGAAAAATATACATATGCTGGACTTGCTCAACTCAATAATAATCAGAACTCAATGTAGAAATGGGCAAAGGGTGTCATCAGAGGAAATGCAAGTCAAAACAACTCTGAGATTTCATCTTACACCTGTAAGAATGGCCAAGATCAAAAACTCTGATGACAACTTATGCTGGAGAGGTTGTGGGGCAAAGGGAACACTCCTGCATTGCTGGTGGGAGTGCAAGCTGGTTCACCCCCTTTGGATGTCAGTGTGGCGATTTCTCAGAAAATCTTCCTCAAGACCCAGCAATACCACTTTTGGGTATATTTCCAAAGGATGCTCAATCGTGCCACAAGGACATGTACTCAACTATGTTCATAGCAGCTTTATTTGTCATAACCAGAACCTGGAAACAACCTAAATGCCCCTCGACTGAAGAATAAGGAAAAATGTGGTACATTTACACAATGGAGTACTACACAGCAGAAAAAAAAATAATGACATCTTGAAATTCGCAGGCAAATGGATGGAGCAAGAAAACATCATATTGAGTGAGGTAACCCAGACCCAGAAAGACAATTATCATATGTACTCACGCATAAGTGGTTTTTAAACACAAAGCAAAGAAAACAGCCTACAAATCGCAATCCCAGAGAACCTAGACAACAATGAGGACCCTAAGAGAGACTTAAATAGACCTAATCTACATGGGAAGTAGAAAAAGACAAGATCTGAGTAAATTGGGAGCATGCGGACTATGGGAGAGGGTTGAAGGGGAGGGGAGAGGCAGGGAGGGGAACAGAGAAAAATGTAGAGCTCAATAAAATCAATAAACAAATATCAAAAAAAGAGAGAGAAATAGGCAAAGGGGAAAAACTGGAGTTGGGTGTGGACAGGTCTTGTGCCTAAAATCTCAGCACTTGGTTGCTAGGAATTGAACTCAGGACCTTTGGAAGAGCAGGAAGTGCTCTTAACCTCTGAGCCATCTCTCCAGCCCCAAGAATGCCCCAGTTTTTAAAAAAGACAATGCTGTCACTGACTGGGAACTGGCCTGAGCAATTGTCACCTACATGGCTACTGGAGACAAACAATGACCCATCTGATGGGCAGTGAAGGCCTCCACCTGCCTTAGACTGTTTTCTGATGCTCTAACAAATACCACAGGACCAACAGTTTATAAAGAATGAGAATTATTTAGTTCAGAGCTCTGAGGCTGAGAGTCCAAGGACATGGTGCCAGCGTCTGCTGAGGCATTCAGCAAGCACATGACACAAGGGTCTCACTTGGGAGACAGAGCTTCATGTGTTGGCTCAAGCCACCACCTGTCCTGTATTTATTGAAGGCATTAAGTCTGTCTTGGATAACCCCATCACCCCCATGACAATATGTCCCTCTAATTGTTCCCATGGGGCCCAAATCTAAGTGCCATCAGGACATGAACTTGGGGACACTTTAAATTACAGCATCATCTGGGCAGGCACTTTCAGACTCTGGTGTTGCAGAGTGAGAGAAGTTTCAAAGCCATCTGACCCAGGAGAGAACAGTTTGGAAGCTCACATGCAACTTGGCTGTCTTCAAATCCAACTACAGGGCAGACTCAGGAACAGCATGGGGAGGGAGCCCTTGCTTGGGGTGATTGGGTTTCCCCTTGTTTCCAGTGACCTCCAGAAGTTTGTCCCATTAACACGACTGAAGTGAGCAAGTGCTAGCTTTCGCCCCTCAGGTGGCTCTGGTGAAAAGGCCGATCAGGTTAAGGTGGTGTCTACCCAAGCCTGATGACCTAAGTTCAGTGCCAATACCCATCCACACAGTCTGACTCCAAGCTGTCTTTTATCCTCTGCTGTGGGGGGGGGGGGTGGTGTGTTACCTCACCCCCTCAAAATAAATGGATAAAATGTAATAAAAAACAAAAGGTGCTGGGCAGTGGTGGCGCACGCCTTTAATCCCAGCACTTGGGAGGCAGAGGCAGGCCGATCTTTGTGAGTTCGAGGCCAGCCTGGTCTACAAGAGCTAGCTCCTGGACAGGATTCAAAGCCACAGAGAAACTGTGTCTCGAAAAAACAAAACAAAACAAAAGAAAAAAAAGGCAAATGTAGCTCAGGTGAGGAAGTGTTTGCCTACCATGCACAAGGGCCTGAGTTCAGGCCCCAGTACTGCACTACCCATGTATTGGGACACCCATCTGTGATCAATACTTGCAAGTGGAAGGCAAGATGACCAGATGTTCAAGGTCATCTTTGGTTAATTTGAAGCCAGCCTGGGCTACATGAGACTTTGTCAAGAAAGGAAGGAAGGGAGGGAGGAAGGAAGGAAGGAAGGAAGGAAGGAAGGAAGGAAGGAAGGAATAAAGGAAGGAAGGAAGGAAGGAAAGAAGGAAGGAAGGGAGGAAGAAAGAAAGGAAGGAAGGAAGGAAGGAAGGGAGGGAGGGAGGGTGCTGTTTCCTCTCTATCTCTGGAACTCAGACTGGCAATGTGACAGAAATGATGTGTTGTCTGAGGTTTCCGTCCTGCCCGGTTCCCACAGTCGTTAGGTCCCAAAGAATCACACAGAGGTCTACATTAATCATAAACTGATTGGCCCATTAGCTCAGGCTTCTTATTAATTCTTATATTAGCCCATTTTTCTAGTATATGTTAGCCACATGGCTCAGTACCTTTTTTAGCAGGGCAGGCCACATCTTCCTTCTTCGGTGTCTGGACAGGAGTGCGGGAGGGAGCCTCCCTCTTCCCAGAATTCTCCTGTTCTCATTGTCCTGCCTCTACTTCCTGTCTGGTTCTCCCGCCTATACTTCCTGCCTGACTACTGGCCAATCAGCGTTTATTTAAAACATAATTGACAGAATACAGAATTGTCCTACACCAGTGATGCTTCGTGGCTCCCAAGGCCAAGGTCAGAACAGTTCTGAGGCTTCTGTTGCCTCTCTATGTGGTCCTCAGGCGCTCCTGCTTGGAACGTTCTTTCTTCTGAACTTGGGGGAGGAAGGCAGGTGCAGGGTTTCACACAGGGGCTCTGCCAACCCCACCTTTGGGTCATCCCCACTCGGGTGCTGAGAGTAAAGGAGCCTGCTATGCTTCAGCCCTTGTCACAGTCCCACTGTGCCCCACCCAAAGGCTGTACCCTTGACCCCTGGAACCCGTGAACTCGGTGATCACATTCTTGCCTCTGAGAGTTATGTTAGGCATGGTCATTATGTAGCACAGGCAGAGAGGGCACGATTCAGCATGGAGCATTGTTAGCTGAGGGAACTCTGGGAATAGGACCTTGATGAGATGGGGTCCTACTGAAGACAACAAGCTGTAGAGCCACAGTACCTGGCTTCAGTCCCTAGCTCGGTAGCCTCAGAAGAGTGACCTAACCTCTCTGTGCCTTGGATGTATTTCTCTGTGCAGTTAGGACAGCAGTCGCCTCCAGCCGTGGAGCTTAGGTGTCCATGCAGAAACAGCTCATTGGAAGTGCATTGGTTTTCTGCCATTGGTGGCCAGCACAGGCTCGCCAGGGACTGGCCACAGGAGGAGTTAATAATGTCAGCTTCAGGGCACTTGTACATTTCTTTGTCCCACAGGGGGATAGTTGAGAAAGACAGGCTAGGTTTCTCTGCTTCTCACTGACCCAGTGTTCCTTTACACTGGAAGAGTTGCAGGGCTTCTGCTAAGAGGCCTGGTGGAGTTGGGGACAGTGCCTCTCCAGAGGGAGGGAAGTCAGGAATTGAGAAGACAGCGAGGTTGATTTGGATGCACATTAGTTTAGTTATTTGTATATATGAGAACCTTTAGTGTGTTCAGAGAGACATGTGACCCTAGGAAAACAGAGGTGATGCCCCTGTTAGACAGTTGAGTCTGCAGTGTAGGCTGGGTGTCAGGGCATCCAATGACAACCACTAGACTGTGACCAAAGGCTCATCCTAGACAGTGGGTGGGAACATATGTGGTAGGCTTAGAACAATCTAGACTGTTCTCAGGGTCCTGCTGCTCCTCAGAACACCTGCTAGGACAGGGACTCTCTCCCATCTCCTGCACCTCCCTGCAGGGCAGGTAACAGAAGGTTTGGAACCCATGCCCCAGTGCAGATGCGTGCGTGTGTCTCTTAGAGTCTGTCAACTTTCTCCCGGTTGAGCTCACATGTCCTAGGCAGGTGAGTGGCCTCCAGCTTTCATCCCCACTTTTTCTGGTCCCCAAATGGCAACAGTTCTCTCCTGTGACTAGGTTCTCCTCTGCAACACAGCCTGGAGAGGCGATCCTTGGTCACACAAGACAACCAAGCCAGGGGAGGTGACAGGCAGTTTTCAGAACCTTGAAATTACTTTGATGAAAACCCCTACTTATGATAAACTCCTATTGTGCAGCAAATCTGTGTGAGCCATCTGCCTTTATTAAAGACCATGATTTGATGGCTGTCCCATAAAAGACGTTTGTGACAGCCACTGCTCCACCAGAAAGGAGATTATATTATAATCACTCTGGGCTCCCGAATGGTTAAGCCTCATTGTGCCCATCATTGCACTTAGTGGGTTCTTAATAAGGGGGTGAATGAATAACTGGATAAAGGCACAGGCAGTTATGAGGACCTAATTAAAATCTTTCCAATTTAAACCTCTCAGCTGGAGGCAGCTGGGATCTCAAACGCCCCCTCTGCACGGCCGTGCTGGCTCAGTCCCTGGTTTTGTAGATTGGAAGGGAAGGCATTGGGGAACAGAGCAACAGCTGGCTGGCCTGCCAGCCTTTGCACTGCAGGGTTTGGTGGCACCTGCCCCCAAGAACCCCTCCCCAATGAGCCTCTGTAATATGATTGGCAGTTGCCACGCCTGGTGGAGACCATGAGGATCTTGGAATTGGCCTCTGGCATTACAGACAACTAAGACAACTAAGTAGCCTTTGTCTTTGGCAACCACAGGCCCCTGTGGCAGCTTGTCCTGGGAGGGCCACCATTGTTGACCTTTCTGGTCCTTGACCCTATTTGTGGCATCTCTGGACTTAGCAGGCACCTTCTGCTCTAGCCTAATTGAGGGCTGTCAAGCACTTTGACTCACACTTTGGAGCGCCTGGGGGACACAGCCTGCCCAGAGGATGCTGGTTTGAGGCCTCAGGTATAGGCACTGAGGTGATTTGAAAGAAAATGGCCCCCAAAGGGAGTGGCACTATTAGGAAGTGTGGCTTTGTTGGAGTGAGTGTGGACTTGTTGGAGGAAATGTGTCACTGTGGGGGTGGGCTTTGAGTTCTTATATCTGCTCAAGTCACAGCCAGTGTCTTGGTTCACTTCCTCTTGCCTGTCAATCAAGATGTAGGGCTCAACTCCAGCACCATGTCTGCCTGCACGTCACCATGTCACTCCATGATGATAACGGACCACACCTCTGAAAATATACACCATCCCACTGAATGTTTTCCGTTAAAGAGTTGCCGTGGTCATGGTGTCTCCTCACAGCAGCAGAAACCCTAACAAGGACAGGCTCCTTCGTCAGTTTCCAACTGTGGACCTGTGGATTTGACGCGTGGGTCTGCTGCCGCCCCTAGGAATGGGCCTCAGCGGCATAGACCTCAGACTGGATCGGCCTCAAGAACTCAGGATTCAGGAGAATGTGTGTATCAGGGGTCCAAGTCTATGAGCTGCTTTCAAACCTTGTGACACACTGTTTCCAGTATGTTCCCATGGAAAAACAAAAAACTAACCAAACAAACAAATAAAAACAGTGTCATTCTCTGAGAATTATTTAAATTCTAGAAAGAGCTGTGTCTGGGGAGCCAGGCTGGTGATCAGCTTGGAAACATGCACTTTTAGGTGGGAATTGAGGAATGCCTTTACAGCCAATCAAATTGATTTACATGACTCCCAACCCAATTTTCTAAGTCTAATTCAGATTCCCTTGACAGGGGCAGTATGTTTATCAAAAGTGCATTTCCCGGAACAGTGGGATGGCTCAGGGGGTAGAGGCTGTCCAGGGGCAGTGGGATGGCTCAGGGGGTAGAGGCTGTCCAGGGGCAGTGGGATGGCTCAGGGGGTAGAGGCTGTCCAGGGGCAGTGGGATGGCTCAGGGGGTAAAGGCCTTCATGGCTAGGTCTGACACTCTAAGTTTGATCCCCAGCGCCTGCACAGTGGAAGAAGTGACCCAACTCCCACATATTGTTCTGTGACCTCCACACATGCTCTATGGTATGATGTCCCCTCCCAATAAATAAACAACTAAATGTGGTTGTCCCTGTAGATCTGGGGACGACATCTATTTATGTGGCAAAGAAATGGAGTCACGTTCTTTGAGGGCAAGCCCAGGCTCCCATCAAGAGACAAGGGGCCACCCCAAAAGGCATTTTAGCTGCAGAAAACAGTAAGTTTTGGTGTCTGCTGATGGGTTCTGCTTTTTGTTCTCTGTCTTCAGAAGAGGTTGCTGCTGAACCACCAACCCTGGCTCCACCACAGGACAAAGGCGGGATTTATTTACTGGGACAAAGTGTTTGCTAGATTAAAGTTGCGATTTATTTCTTAGACTCTCTTCTAAATAATGACATTCAGGTCACCTTGAGTTTCTGTGGCAAACTCATTATGAGTCCAGCCAAGTCCATGTCCCCCTCTATCTTCTGAGAGGGCCTCTAGCTATTGTAGTGAAATTTATTCCCCTTATAGCCAGAGGCATATTAAGTGGAAGCAGAAGCCAACAGATTTCTGTAAAATCTGGGTTTTCCGATAGGAGGCACAAAAATGTACGCGTCTTCCTGTCATTCCTTGATTTTCAAAGGTTTGTACAACGTCTGGAGCTACAGCAGCTCTTATGCAAACAAGAAACAAGCCTTAGAACAAAGAGTCCAACTGGCAGGATGAAGACAAGGTTGGGTCCTTGGTGACAGCACACGAGACAGAGAGAACCTGTGCTGGCCCCTTCTCCCAGCATCAGGTCCAGAATGACTTAATGCACAGAATATTCCCCCATTCAGTAAATGCTAAGTGGCGCTTTGGGGAAGACGGAAACACCCCAAAACACTCAGAGGACAGGTGGGAGGAACCAGAGATCCATAAGGGCTGGCAGATCTTGATAAAGAATTTTGGGATCAGTGGCTCTAATGTAATGTTAGTCTTTGACTTTAAAATGCACCAAAGCAACTCAACATTGCAGTGTTGAGCTGGCCGTGGTAAGGATGAGCGCGACAATCCCAGCACTCGGACGCTGAGACAGGAGAAGCTGCACTTTGGAGCCAGGCTGGAGTTTGCACGTGCCTCAGCAACTGGAGTCAGGAACTGGACAGTGCTGGCCAAGGCCCCTGTCAGGGGCATGAGGAGTCTTCCTCTTTGCTATGTTCATCACCTCATTCCATTTCCATGGCAACCTTGACAGCAAGGTCTTAATCTCCCTCTTTCATACATTGGAACCCCAAAATTTAGAGTGGATGAGTAACTTTTCCGAAGCCTCACAGCAGGTAGGATGAATTGGCCTCCCTGCTCTCCCGTGGCCCATGGCGCCAGCTTGCTGCCTTGCATGGCTGCACCCAACTCGCAAGTTCTTAATGGTCAGTGAAGGGCTTCAGGTCACTAGGGAGGTCGATTTCCTCCTTCTCTGTCTCCTCCTTCCATCTTCCTTCTGTTCTTCCTGCGGGGTTAACTTTATAACCTTGCTTTTGTTGCATGAATTTAGGGCGCTGCCCTGGACTGTTAGAGAACTCGTCAGTTAGGAGCTATTGAAAGGGACAGTAGTGGAAGCGAAGCTATGATGATTCCACCAATCCCGTGTTCATGAGAAACCCACCCAAGGCCATCTGTCTAATGCTCTCGTCAGAAAGGAAAATAACAGCTATGACTAAGCCGTCCTGAGAACAGTTACAGGTTTGCCTTTCTTGTAGGCAATGTGCAGAGACCGTCCCAAGGTCAGAGATTTGCATATGCCACAGGAGCGAGCACTCCCTCAACCTGAAACACATTTAATTAGCTTCGTTCCCACCCAAAGCATCCCAAAGGCTGTGCTGTGGCCAAGTGAATGAATCTGTAGGATGTGTGTAGGAAGGTTGAGAACACATCAGAGCTTCACATGTCCAAACCTGCACCTCCGTATGTCACCATCTCACGTGGCATCCATGAGCAAGCAGTAGCGGAGACTGAGCCCGCTGTGGGTGACTTGTGCCCACCACTCACTGTTGAAGTAAGTCCTCACTCTGTCAGGGGGCAAAAGGTTGATCTCTAGGTAATGGGCATGAGATTGTGCTAGACTAGGGTGGGCCTGATGCAGTATGCCTGCCGCCCTTCTAGAAAGGGGATACTTGCGCGCGCGCACACATGCACACACACACACACACACACACACACACACACACACACGAGGATGCAGTGTAAAGGTAGAGGCAGAGGTTGGAGTGGACAAACTAGGTAGAACAAGTAAAAAAAGCAGCCCTGTTCTGATCTCAACGTGTGATGGGTGACAGTGGGATTAATCCAGTTTTAGGTAAAAATAAAAATTAAAAAAAATGTGTATGTGGATAATGGATTTATTAAAGTGTTAAGAGTGGCAGAATGATGCCTCCTCACGAGCTTGAGAAAATTTCTAGGTAGTACACTATGCATCTTATAATGATATAATCAGTCAATTTAAGCCATGGTGGTGCAGATTTATTTATTTTGACAGCCAAATCTTTTTTATTAGGGGACTGGGCCTCAGGAAGGTGGGCCTGGCACCTCCCTGCACAGCTTGTTCATTGGCACAGCCTCCAGAATCCTGTGGCTTCATCACATCTGGAAGCTCCAGGGGGTCGGAGAAGGGCTCATAGTGCAGGGCTTTGAAGGCATCATCTGCTCAGAACCCAGGTCCACTGCGGCAGGGGACTGGGACTGGCTGGCTGGTCACACTCCCGAGTTTTTCCATCATCAAGGAGCTGGCCATCCTTGGATGGCCACCACTCATCAGCAGCCACTTGAGGACAGCCTCGCCGACTTGCTTCAGCTCGACACGATGCTGGCATCCTCCGTGTCTTATGTGCCGGATCATGAGAAATGCATCCATCCTGGTGGCTTCTTCTGGCTCCAAGTATCTGGTGGTACAGGTGTACAATCCTAGCGCTCAAGAGGCTGAGGCAGGAGCATCATGAGCCAAGAACACCTGGGATTACATGATGAGACCCCTTATCAAAGAAATAAATGAAAATGATAAATAAAGACAAACATCTCCAGAAGGAAGTTGTCTTCTGGTTAGGCAAGGACAGGAGGTTCCCCCAGGGAAGGAAGCCCCAGGTAACAGCCCCCAGAAGATGCTGTGAAGGCCCTCATTGGTCTTCCCCTTTATGTGACTTAATTTTCACTACCCCTTCTCTTCTTGCTGCCAGAAAGGGAGGTGCTGTCTGGGTTTATGTTGCCCTGATACAGGGAGAGGAAAGCTGGTAAATTTCTTGTCTGGACCTGGGAAGCGACTTTTACTATTTGTATGCCATTGAATGGCATCCCCCAATTTCCTGGCCTCTTGTAACTGAGAAGGTCCTCATTTGGAATAGGGTCTTTGGTTAAAATGATATTGTATTGGAATAGGGTGACCTCTAACACAATACGACCAGTGACCTTAAGACATATCTTGAAGATAGTCAGGTGAAGCCTATGATAGCAAAAGCAGGGGTGGCAATAACCTGGTTGATGTGTCCACAGGGAACACAGAGGTGTGACACTGAGGTCAGCCTTGTGGAGGAGGCCAGGGATAGGGTCTTCCCATTGTCATTCTGCAGGGTTCGGTGTCATTGATATTTGGAATTCTAGTGTCCACTGCCCAGAGAACATAAGTTGGCTGTTCCCAAGACACCAGCTTGTGATATTTTGTTCTGGCATCCGCAGGGTATGTATACACCTAGTCAAGGCCAGGAACCTCTGCATGCTGCCCCAGCTCAAACAGATTGTCTAGACAAGGATGTTGCCGAGGAGCTGCGGGGGCTCATAGGGACGCCAAGCTAAAAGAAGCAAATCCCTGCCCCAGATCAAGCAGGGCAGGGACAATGCCCAGCGTTTGGAGAACGAGTCTGTTCTGGTTGGGATTTTTAGTTGTTTGTTTTAAAACAGGGTCTCCCAACTCACTACACAGGGACCAAGAACAGAAACCATGATTGAAGGGTCCAGGCCAACTCAGCAGCCTCTTCCTGGGTCAGTGGAGGAAAGAGCCACAGATTCACAACATGGTTAGAGTTCCAGTGCCCAGATGCAGAGCACAGTCCCCATGGCAGTCACTCCCCACTGCCCCCGCTTCCCATCGCTTTTACTGGACACCAGCCTCCCCTGCAGCTCACCACCGCCTGTATGGTTCACACACACAGTCTCCCACCCTGGCCGGATGATCTTGATGTACAGAGGAGAGGCCTCCTCTCTGGCTGCTTAGTGTCCCCTCAGAACTAGAGCGGAGGGAGATTAGGGGTTGCTAATTTGGGACCAGGACTGATGCGCTATAAAAAGCAAGGAGGCTTTGGGATCTGCAAGCAGTTTTAGAAATGCATCCCACACACAGAAAGGATGAAGTCAGTGGGATTTGTCTCTCTCTCTCTGCACCTTTCCTCCTTAAGATCCTCCCAGCACCTTCCCTGAACCCTTCATGCCTCCACTGATGTCCCTGCTACAGAAGTTTTGGATGGAGGGGTCAAAGGTGACACACTCAGGCTTCTCAGCACCTTACTTGTCCTTCTGGGAATCTGGGGACCCAGAAACACGGGAGGAAGTTTGAAAGGGCTTGAAGGGGGCAGCAAGTAAGTGACAAGTGGAAGGAGGGCTGGCCCTACTGTGATGTTCCCACCGGGAACATTGGCATGTCAAAAAAAAATTTTTTTAAGTTTTGTAGAAGAGTTGTAGTGAGTGGGGCTCTCTAGTGGGATCCTGAGAAGATCACCCTGAATTCTTGCCAGTGGCATTTTACCAATCTATGATGTTCACCTACTCTGCCTCTCTCTCTCCCTCTCTGTCTCTCAGCACCTGGAACATCATAGATGTCTCCTCTCAGTGTCAGAGGGGGTGTGTAAACCTGACTGGAAGGGTATTTCTGTCTGTCCGTCAGAGTATCACATGGACTTTGGAGGGTCATGGCCATCTGACTTTCCAGGGAAGTCAGTTTGTTTCAGCTCCAGGGTGGCTAGCAGGTCACTTAAGCCCTGACCTTGACAGAGCCAGTTCCAGGTCCTCTGAAGGAAATGTGTAACATAATTTTTTGTTTTGTATTTTTTAGATTAAACCCCAAACTGTGTTTTCTCTTTTCCTGTCCATCATAGGATTCTTGGCATGTAAGGTGAACATTCCTTTCTCGAAGTTTATTAGCTGTAGAGAGACCCCGGTGAGCTCAGTATTAAATTTCAGGATGTTTGTTTGGGGACATATTATCTGCTGCGTGGCTACTGAGAGCAATTCTAAAACACACCCAGGATGTCAGGAAGAGAAGCCAGATCTCAGAAGAGCCACAGCCCTAATCGTATGTCACCACTTGACTCAGCAGGGAACCCCCGGGCTGGGGACCTCAGTGTGGCAGAACCAACAGCCTCTGATGGCCCTCTTGAGACCTGATGCTGCTCCTGTTCCTCTTGACATAGGCCCAGGAGGGTCCCAGTCATAGGATGGGAGCAGGAAGCGGTAGCACCAGGGACATTCCATTCCAGATGCTGTGGGGGGTGTCCTTGTCTTTTAATATTTTGTCTTGGGGAACAAAGACAGAGTAAGGCTGTCCATTAGCAAAGGCATCCTTAACCCAGTCTTCACGGAGAGTGGTGGACATGACCGGGGTGAGATACTTAGCTCTGTGAAAAGGCTGTCTTGTGGCAGCCTACTCTCCTGGTCTCTATACTAAAGTACAACGACTTCTATGCTTCATACGCTCTGTGGTGTCACACAATACTGTACAGTAACAAACACGGACAGAGATGCAGGTCAGTGCGAGAGCACTTCCCTGGCATGTGTGAGTGAGGCGCTGGGTTCAATTCTCTGCATCATAGAAACAAAAGAAATAAAATATAGGATAATAAGAAAATAGTATGATGTATGTATATCTACCTTTTATATATAATGTTAGGGTGCAATGGTTACATGTTTTAATTTATATAGGATAGCATAACTTATGCATTGTATTGGTGTCTTTATTTCTTTCCTTGTGGCTGTGATAAAACATCCTGGTGAATGCAACTTAAGGGAGAAGAGTTTACTTCGGTTCGTGGTTCCATACTTTAGAGCATCATGGCAGGGAGCCACGGTGGCAAGGGCCTGAGGGAGCTGGTCTTGTTACATCCACAATCAAGAACAGAGCCGCAGATGCACTCAGTGTTGGCGCTCTGCTCAGTGTCTCCACTTCTACATAGCCTGGAATACCTGTCTAGGGAATGGTGCCACTCACAGTGGGCATTTCTTCCCACGCAATCAAGATAAACCCCCACAGACACACCTGGAGGCCCATCTCCCAGGTGATTCTAACTACCACCAAATTGATAACCAGCCACAATGTGACAGTACGGTACCCTAGTCATTGACTTTCTTTGGTTATAATAGTTTATTTTATTCAAAATATTGAGAAGATGAGCATTTCCATATGCAATCAACATAAACGTATTAGCTAAGTAGACGTATTTTTGTCTACTTTCTTTACATGCCCGGCATCCAACACATCTCTCCTTAGAACAGTCACATGCCAGGTGGTTTGTAGCTCTAGGTGGAAAAGCGGCTGTCACTCAAAGTGCAGCTCTGAGGCTTCTGACCCCTGACTTCTGGGCGGTGAATGAACCGAAGCGTATGTCCTGGCAGAGATGCGGAAACACACCCTTCTACAAGCATCTCTCCTTAGGATCAAGCAGGAAAGAGATGCTTTCTTGAGAAGCAGCAGGGGCTGTGGAGGGAGTCTCCAAAGTTAGATGTCACTTTCACCGGCTACTTTGTAGGGAGCCAGTCAACCATGTCACCAAGCTAGTAACGGTCTAAAACACGTCTTGTGCTTCCAGCTGCCCCTTTGGAGGAGCCTGCTCCCGGCACCCCATACACAACCTCTGATCCAATCACAAGCTCTGGCTGGAGACCTCAAGGATGCAGCTTTTTCTGTGTTCATCTCCATGCCCCAGACTTTCGTTTCTTAAGCTTAAATCATGTGTACCCCAGTCTGGCTTCATTATAATTTTGTTTGCCAGCTTTAATTGAGGCAGACCCCACCCTCACATTTGAACATGTGCTTCTAAGCAGATATCCCTTGCAGTTAGAGGAATGTCCATGAACAGGGGACACCCTTGTTAATTACGTGTGTACATGTGTGTCTTTGTGAGGTCAGGGACACATGAGTGCAGTCGCCATGGGAGGCTAGAAGAGGGGACTTGCAGGTGGTTGTGAGTTGCCTGATGTGGGTGCTGGGAGGTGAACTTGGGTCCTCTGCGAGCACGATATGAGCGCTCACCCTCTGAGCTATCGCTTCCCCACTGATATCTTAATTTCCACTCATTTCAGCTTCCTAAAACGTGCTTCACAGAACCTTCTGGGCACGGGCATTCTTAAAGCGAAAAGAGGAGGTCTGTTTCTGCTTTCAGAATGCATGTGTCTCTCGTCATGCTCTCCTGAACCCTGACAGCATTCATTGCCTTTGCCAAGGCTCTCTGTGAGGGCCTGGGGTCCCGATCCTCTGAAGGGATATTGTCTCTTGTCAATCGCTGCCTGGTTCGTGAGCTACAAGGAGCAGAAAGCAGGACACAGCCATCTCTGCCAGGGTTTCTTTCCTCTTCTTTTGTACATAGATTCTTATGTAACCCAGCACCTGCTCTGTACAGGGCTGTCACAGCCACCCACATTGTCACACCCTTTCTCTGTCATGTACATATGGCCACAATTCTAGGAACATTCACACGCACAATCATACCCTAATGCACACACACTCTGTGTCTCTCTTGGTCTCGCTGTTTGTGTCTCTCTCTTTCTCTCTCTTTGTATCTCTGTCTCTCTCTGTGTATCTCTGTCTGACTCTCTCTGAATCTCTGTCTCTCTCTCTCGCTTGCTCTCTCTCATACACACACCCCTTTCTCCTGGGGTCTTCTATGCAGGATTGTGTGGAGTATGAATGTGTCCAGTGTGTGCTTGAGTGCTTGTGAAAGAATGTGAGTGAGCAAGTGTAGTTGAGTGTGCATGTTTGAGAGGGGTAGAACAAGGGCGTGAGAACACGTGGGTACATGTGTGAATGTGTGACTCTACAGCAGGCCCTGACACCTGTGAATGAACTGGCAGCTCTGTGAGGGATCAGGCTCCTTTCTCAAGGCTTTGTGGGCCTCTGACCTTGGTGGCATCTGCAGGGGCCCCATACCCCTAGGGTGAGTCTGAGCTACATGATCCATCTAGGACACCCTGGTGCTAAGAAGGGAATGAACTTCTTGCTAGAAGAACATGCTGTGCGAGGTGGAACGGGAACAAATAGAAGCTCCCACGCCTCCCACGCCCAGGGCTGCGGCAGGCCGAGGGAAGGTGACTGACGGCTCAGTTTTAGGCAGATGTGGGAGCAACCCCAGCCAAGGCTCCATCGCTCTGAGACTTAATTAATGCTCTTCCTCATTATTTGATGTCAGTCTCCTTCCAATGAGTCGTTGCAAGCATCACTGTAGGATCACTCTGGGCTCCCTACCCCCTACACTAGCAAACATGCATTTAAAAATAGCCGGGTAAAATTCAACCAAGAGCAGGACGCATTTAACAATAAGCTTGGGGTGGTTTTATAAAGCATATATATATAGAATTTAAGCAGGATGAATGTTGTTCATTGCTTCCACAGGATGCATCTAGCTCATGGGGATGTGACTGGGGTTCAGGCACTGCTGACAAGACTTCAGCGCACTCCCCTGTGTTGAGGAGCCCACCATCTCAGCACCCCAAGGTGATTCTGCCTCCCCCTGACCATATGCCGCCAGTCCCTCCGCTTCCTGCGATGCCCACAGCCTCATCTCACAGAACTTGCACCATGGCCTGGCCCTGCCGCTTGACTCTGTCCTCTGTGGGTAGGTGGGCTCTCAAGCTAAAGACCTCACATGGTGATATGGAGGGCTGGCATGCGGAGCTTGCCCAGCCAGGGAAGGGCTTTGCTGCCAGCACCTTGGTTTTGAAGGGTCCTGCGGCAGGAACAGAAATGAAAACTGAGACATCATCCAAGGGCAGAGCAGGGGCTGGGAGAGCCCTGGGTTCACCAGAGTTCCACTAGTGGGTTCTGATGCCTCTGACTTTTGCAGGCTCCGTCACTCACATCACACACCTGCACACACCCACTCCCCCCTCACCACACACACTTAAAAATTAGTCATAAAAAGAAAAACTTCGAGCCATAAGCATTGGGATGGCCAGCCTATGACCCAGGAGCTCTGGGGACATTCTGCAAGATATCCAGTCTCATAATAGCCCGCTTTCTGCCTCTCTTGATGGCAATTTTGTTTGGCAGAATTTTGTTGCCTGCAACCGGGAACCTGGATGAATTAACCCTTGCTGTACACATGCAACATTTAAATGCAAACAGCAGGAGACTCAGTATCAGGTTCATTTGCATTGCAATCATTTTGAAAGGCAGGCTCAGGTGGGTGTAGCACTTGGGCATAGGATCAGGACTAGTGAGGTAAGGTCTGCAACATGTGTGATGCTCTCTGGAATGTGTGGTGCTCCCTGGGGTTTGTGGTGCTCCCTGGTGTGTATGGTGCTCCCTGGTGTGTATGGTGCTCCCTGGGGTGTGTGATGCTCCCTGGGTTGTGTGCTGCTCCTGGGAGACGAAGCAGGAGGATTGGAAATTCAGGCCTGCCTACATACCTTAGCAAGATCCTGTCTCAAAGCAAAATGGTAAGCTGGGAAGTTGAGACAGAGGGATCACTATGAGTTGTAGGCCAGCCTGGGCTAATGAGTGAAAGGTTGTCTCTAAAAACAAAAAATACAAGTGCAGCATTTGCATGTAACCTCTGCTTATCCTCTTACAGTGCTCAAATCCTCTCTAGACGACTTACAAACCCTGCAGTGAGTCGGTGCTGGCAGCAAGTGTCTGAATGTACTCAGGGCAGACACAATATTTTTAATCCAATTTTTTTCTGAACAATATATTTTGATCATATTCTTTCCTCTCCCTAACTCCTCAGATCCCCCACCTCCTTACTCATCCAACTTCATGTTCTTTATCCCTCCTCAAGCCTCAAACAAACAAAAAAAACTAGCCACAAAAGTCAAAAAAACAAAAAGACCCAAACAAAACATGCACAAAAAAAGTCGTGGAGTCATTTTGTGTTCCCTAACTGCTCCTGCACATGAGACCTGCCCTGGATGGTGGCTCATGTACCCAGTGACACTCCACTGGAGAAAATGGATTTTCCCTGTCCAGGAGGTATCGATTGCAAACAGCTTCTTAGATACAGGACTTTGTGTCACTTCCCCTTTCCAGCACATGGACCCTCTCTGACTTGAATCTGTGCAGGACTTGTGCATGTTGTCACAGTCTCTGTGAGTTCATCTATACACCAGTCATATTCTTTCTGGAAGACACTGTTTCCCTGGAGTCATCCATCACCTCCGGCTCTTGAAATCTTTCTGCCCATTCTTCCACACAGATCCCCAAGTCCTGTGGGGCAGATTTGTTAAAGACGTCCCAGTTAGGGCCAAGTGTTCCAAAAGTCTCTCACTCTCTGCATCATCCAGCTATGGGCTTCTGTGTGAGTTTAACCTACTTCACCAAGAAGCTTCTCGATGGGGAGTTGAGAGATGCTCAGATCTACAAGTATGGCAATATGTCATTAGGATTCGTTTTATTTCTATGTCCTTTAACAGGATAATAGCAGTGGAGATTCCCCTAGGACCCATGACCTATATAGTCTCAGGTTTGTGGCCACTTTAGCAGTGTAAGGAATGGGTTCCATTTCATGGAGTGGGCCTTAAATTCGACTTCTAAAAATTGGCTGGTTCCTCCCATAACATTTGTGCCACCATTGTGCCAGTGTGTCTTGCAGGTGGGTCTCTGCTGTATGTCATAGAGTGTAGACAGTATATGCAGGAGAACGTGGAGTGGAAAGTGGTCTCATTCCGAAGGGATATTTGACCCAACAGTCCTCCTCAGTAAGATATCAGTCGTGACTCAGTTACGGTTAAAAGAGATGGTAGGCTGGCTCATTTCACTTGGATCACTGTGAGAGTCAACTTTACATTTTAAATTTTAATTACTATGCCTAAGAGATCACAGAACAAAAATGCCTCTGATCTGCAAGCCCCTTGCCCAAGGACAGACGGTTCCTGAAATGCTAGAGGCTGTTGTTTATGGGAGATAACAAGCCAGACACCTTCATTCCCCTAAACAAGTTTGTTTGACCATCTGCACCGGATATGCTTGATCACTTGTGGGCGGGACCTTCACAGGCAGGAAGTGTATAAGGATATACTCTTGCCCCTGACTGATGTAGACTGGAAGTATGTCAGGATGTATGCTTGCCCCTGATTGGACCTGATGAAAAATGCAATGAATTATGCGGTTTTTTTCTGAAGCTGCTGTAAAGCATGACTCAGGGCCATTTTTCTGGGAACCTAGGTATGGACCTGGCCAAAGTCCATCCACCTGGCCAGTATTTCATTAAAGCTTGCTTCAAATTTGGCTTTAAACTGTGGTAATGAGGGGGCTGGAGAGATGGCTCAGAGGTTAAGAGCATTGCCTGCTCTTCCAAAGGTCCTGAGTTCAATTCCCAGCGACAACATGGTGGCTTACAACCATCTGTAATGAGGTCTTATGCCCTCTTCTGGCTTTCAGGCCTACACAAAGACAGAATATTGTAGACATAATAAATAAATAAAAAATCTTAAAAAAAAACACACAAACTGTGGTAATGATCTTATTCTCGACCGGTGGGATTAACACTTCTTCAGTCCATGCTAAAGTTCTTCTCTTCTGTAACTTAAAAGTTCTATCAAAAAACAAACAAACAAACAAAAAAATAGCATGATCTAGAGGTAAAAAAAAAGTTCTATGAAGAGTTACCCAGCATATTCTAGAACATTTCCTACCAAATCCCATAAAGCTCTCACAGTACACACATGGCCTGCTTTCTATGATATAATTGAAGGGAGTTTAATTAACTTTGTTGCAAGAACATAACCAAATATGCCAGTTTCTGAAGGGGAGCCAGGCCTGATGGCACACACATGCAATTCTAGCTATTCTGGAGGCTGAGGTGGCAGGATAGGGGTGTACGGCCTGTCTGGGCTATATAACTTGATCAAAACTGCACAACTTAGTTGTGTCTCAAAATAAAAAGATACCACTGATACACTCAGTGTAAGTGCTTGACTAGTTCACAAGACTCCAAGTTCAGTGTCCATTACTATTTGAAGAGAACAGGAGGTTAAAAGATGTCGTCATTGCTAGTAAAGGGATTTTAGTGTTTAGTGGTTATTATTGGGACTCACCACCTCCTTGCCCAAATTCAGATTCAGCAAAATTCTGCCTTATTTTTGTTCCACGTGAGTTCTTTAAGTGGCAAATAATTGAAACCTAATCTGTCATGGATAACAAAGGGGCTCACTAGCCCCAGCAAGCAGAAGCTCAGAGGTCACATCAGATATCCAGGCAGGCTTCTGCAGTCACTAGCCTGTCAGCACAGCCGGTCCCTCTACTATTCCTTTTGTGCAGGACAATCTTACCCCTCTCCTTTTCCCTCTGAGGTCTGTTTGAGTCACAGCCTCCTCCTCATTTTCCTCATGCAGTGGGAAGGGTGGACGGGTTTGCAAGGCCGGGTTAGGAAGAATGACTGCTGTTGGATCAGATGCTGTGTTTATTGGCAAGGATCTAGAGTCCCAGGCCTGCCTGAGCTCCCCGGGGAGGAGGGTGTGAACCCAAATGAAAATCTAGTTAGGCCGAAGAGGGGCAAAGGTCAATAGACATTCTCAGCAGGCCACAAAAGGGGACTTCCCAGTGACCTTCTGCTTTGCAGAAGGCCAAACTTTGGAAATTCTCCTTGGAGATATTTTCTAGCAGATGGGATATTAGGGAAAGTGAGGAGAGTCTGTGGAACTTCAAAGGAAGATTACAGCTGGGAATGCACCCCCACATTCAGCCTCCATATGCATTCAATGAAAGGGTTCTCCCCCTACAAAATTTATTTAAAGAACATTGTCTTTTAAGTTTTAAAGGTGAAAACATACATAAAAGGTAATTTTAGTAACAATTCCCAACATTCATGGCTCAGTGTGGGATCTGGATATGTTAATAAGGGGTGTGGCTGTCTAATATAATATGGTTTATTGAAAAATACATTCAGGAGTTGCCAGCTGTTTGCCTTTTCTCCAGTATTCCCTGACGAGGGCACCTGCCATCTGCAGTAGGTAAAGAAGTCTATTGCCCGTCCACAGCTGTCTGTGGACCAGGGCTCTCAGATCGGCTTTAGATCCCTGCTCAGTAAGGCCAGTCATAGTGGGACTAAGAGCTGCTCATACAATTGATTAACACAATGCAGGGTTCATATGAATTCCTGGGCAGTTTTTAACAAGAGCACCAAGCCTGATGCAGTGTAGACTAGAGATGAGCAGTCCCTTTGGTTTCCTCAATATCTCTGCAAAGCCAAGCACTTCGGAACTTCTGACGCACAGTCAACCAAGACTCCATTGGCTTGTGTGTGTGCATGCGTGCGTGTGTGTGTGTGTGCGTGCGTGCGTGCGTGCGTGTGTGTGTGTGTGTGTGTGTGTAGTGTCCTTCCTTCCTCCCTCCTATCCCTGTTCCCTCTTCCTTCCTTTCTCCCCTCACTCCCCACTTCTCTTTCTCTTCCTATTTGGTCGAGTTTATTTGAAGAATGTTCACATCACTTAAAAAACATGAGCTTTTGTGATAATCTTCAGACCCGAGAAAAACCACACTTTCCCCCCCAATCCATTATCCACAAGCCACAGCATTTTGTGAAGCTCCTCCATGTAATTAGCTGTAATAATTCCCATCACTGCAGTGACTTGACCCCCACAACTGAAGAGACTCATGTTTTGAGTCTCTTGCCTTCCTGCCCCTTAGGCTCCAGCAATGGTCAGCCAGAAAAGATGCCTATGGACCACCTAATGTCTTCTGATTGTTCGCTGGTTACCCCTAGCAATGGCAAAACTTGGGGTGAAAGGGAAACTTCAACCCCCTTCTTGCTTCTGTCTATAAGCACCCCATCTTGTGAGCACACAGTGGGCTCTGATTTTTAGAGACCCCCTCAGCAAAGATTCCCCCCAAATAAAGGCCTGGATTGTTCTAAGTCGATTGCTCTCTAGTCTCTTTTCCTTTATTGATGACCATTTACAATCTCTCTGTGTCTCTAGCTGTATTATCTCTGTCTCTTTATCTCTGTGTCTTTGTCTCTGTCTCTCTGTCTCTGTTTCTCTGCCACCCCCCCCCCCGTGCGTGTGTGTGTGTGACAGACACAGTAGTGCTGGTGCTGGGGTTCAGACCTATGCCCTTGCCATGCCCAGCAAGCCCTTCTCCACTAAGCCATACCCCAAGTCCTCTTTTTCAAAAAAAAAAAATTTCTGGGCTTTGGTGCTAAAACAAATTCAGTGCTCAGTTTCCTGTATCTTTTTTCAATCCTAAATAACAGGAAGGAAAGGGGAGTCAATTCAATCTTTTGCAAGATCCAAAGCTTCCTGTGATAAGATAATTGATAGAATCATTATTTGATTGAAAATCTGAATTGGCTAAACACCTATTTCAGTTTTCTCTCTGATCCCTATCCAAGGGACTTTGACAGTCGTCAGGATAGAGATTTTCACAGATTTCCTCTGCCGTGGCTTTTGTGGCTTGGATCTCAGTGTTGGAAAAAGCTGAGCCAGGCAGAGCCTTCTGTACCTTGCAGGTGACTGATCTTGTATTCTAGTTCTGTCCGATCTCACGTGCTGCTGAGAACGTGCGTCTTCAGGAAACACAAACTGTAAACACAAAATACTTCTTCTTAAAATATTTTGACTCAAGTATTATTTAAATCAAGAATTTCTGGCATAATTATACAACATATACTAAGATAATCCATCCTTTTGCGTGAATCCACATACGACAAGAAACAGTGTCAAAATTTTTGATGCTGTCGTCAGTGCCTTTGTCATGTTAGTTCTTTCCACTACTATAACAAAATACCCGAAGCTGAGTAGTTATCAATAGAAGAAGTTTGGGGCTGGAGATGTAGCTGTGGGCAGGTGCTCGTCTGGCAAGCAAGAGGCACAGCACTATATAACCAGGGTGTGTTCTGACTCTGATGATGGCCAACTCAACCAGCCAGCCAGTCAGCCAATGTCTACCTGCCGTGCCTCCAGCTGGGGTAATGAAGCTCCTCCCAGCCCGCCTTGTCTTGAGATCCTCTCAGTAACACCAGTTCTCTACAGGACTTTAAGGGGCCCTGTTCTTTTCAGGAGCATTCTCCCTCTTGAGGAGTACCTGTCAGCTCTTCCTGTCTTAGGGATATGAGGCACGGTGGTTCTCAGATTTCATTATTATTATTATTATTATTTTTTTTTTTTTTTGGTTTTTCGAGACAGGGTTTCTCTGTGGCTTTGGAGCCTGTCCTGGAACTAGCTCTGTAGACCAGGCTGGTCTCGAACTCACAGAGATCCACCTGCCTCTGCCTCCTGAGTGCTGGGATTAAAGGTGTGGGCCATCACCGCCCGGCTGGTTCTCAGATTTCTAGCTACTACCTTGGGAGAAGGCTGCAGGCTCAGACAACTTCCACCTTGTACAACCATAAGCAGGGCATGCCGGGACGTTCTTCTGTCCTCCCCTGCCTGCAGTGGACATTGGAAGGAATACATAAGCAGTAAATCAGCGCTTAATTAACAACAGTGGAGAGGCGGCTGCTCAGGGGGAAAGGAGGGAAAGGTTGAGCATTAATGCAGAGCCCAGTCTCCAGGGGAGCCAGCCTCTGAGGCATCCCTGCAGGCTGGGAGGGCCAGGGAGCCAGCTGCCTGCAGGGAATGCGGGCATGAGTCACTGGGGGAGGGAGAATGAGGAAATCAGCTAGGAAAGAAATGTGTCGGCCAGAGCGGCCCGCGCATCTGCTGTGCTCCAAAGCCGCTTGATAGGGTGCTCACGGATTAGGAGATGGAAGGATATAGACGGCGGGCATATTTATCTTTATTGACGGGATATTTTTGGTCCTGAAAATAAAATGCAGGAATGTTCTGGTAAGTTGTTTAAGAGCTCTTATAGGCATAAACCGACAAGCGGCTGTGCAAAGAAACCACCAAACCAGAGTTGTAAATTCTCAGCCTAGCTCCTGTCTCAAGCTAGGACCCCGGATCCTGGATTGCCAAGAACTCTCTGCGGCTGCGCTGGCCTGTTGGGTAGTGGGGCAGCTTGCTTGAGAAGAATGGGCTTGCTCAGCTGTCCATCCATTACTCATTCATTGGACATTTCTGAGTCGGGGTCACACACAGTTGTAGATACTCAGGAGTCTGAGAAGTCAGTCTAATTCAAGATTAGCAGCCATGCTCTTCCATAGCCCTGTGGGAGGAAATGGACCAATTCCGTTCTCTGTCCAGCTACCTCAGTACAAGAGTATGCGAGTCCCCAACATAAGGGGCGACCACAGTATGGCCATCGGCCTGTGTCCAGATGACTTGAGTGCATTTTCTCACTGTATAGACACACAAGGGACTGGCTCAGTGTCACACAAGGCTCTGAGTTGGAGATGTGCGCAGAACTCACAGAATGGAACCGAGAAGCAGCTTCAGGCTTCCTCTGGGAGCCGCCGAGGGGAAGGCAGCTGCGCAGAGGTAGGCAGCAGGTGCTGGAAAATGCAGGTGCAAACAGCAAGGGGAAGACTGTTTTCTTTTTTCTACAGACCATGACACTTGCTAGGGTCCCCTAGAAGCATGGAGTACTTTTATAATCTCCAAATATATTATAAAGGAAGTAACTGAAAGACAGGGGTGCAGCTTTGAGGCTGATGTGCTCTGCACAGGATGCCTGCAACAGTTTCGCCTTCAAACTGGACCTTTTTTTCCCTTTTTGGAACCAATAGCAAAGTGGAGCACCAACTGAGCAGTAAGGGAAGAGGGAGGAAGAAGAGGAGTAGGCAGAGGGGATGATGGTGATTACAGATACAAGGTAAAAAGAAAAGGAGGGGAAGCAGACAGAGTAGCTTGTTCTGGCAATCCCAGCACTTGAGTGGGCCAAGGCAGGAGGATGGCCATGAGTTTGAGGCTAGTCTGGGGGAAGGGATAGGCTAATAAAAGTGAAGGATATGCTTGTCTTTCCTGGATTTCCTGGAATTAAGGCTCTGCTTCTTTCTCTTCTCAGCGATAGCCTTGGCTGTTGACAACTGTCTGGTCACACACGGGGTCGTGTTGTTTTGTATGCAAAGGGGATTATCATATTATCATTAAGTTAAGCGTTGTCTGGTGTCAATCACTCTGGCAAGACTTAACTCAACCAGTTTCAGCCAGCCTACCTGAAGAGGGATTTCAGGTCTACAGACATTCTGTCCTCACAGATAAACAAGATTAGGGAGGTAGATTAGGGCTTGTTCAAATGTGACTCTGGGTAACTTGAGGGGGGCGGAAGTAGAGGCTGTATGAGTGGCTGAGGCAAAAGGACCCCGAGAAGGGTGAGTGAGGCCATCCAAAATCCAGAGAGTTTGGGGTTTTGAGTTCAAGAAGCAACAAAGGCAGAGAGCTTCAAGGAACTGCAGTAGGCCTGAGGGGACTCCAGGTGTTCATATAGGAGGTCAGCCTCCACCCTCTCCACTGAGCAAGAGGGAGGATTTAAGTGGAAGGGGATTAGGTGGGAGGGGAGTGGGGCTTTGTGAGAAGGTCACCTTGGGGACTGGCAGCTAGGGCTGCCAGAGCTAAAGTTGTCTGAGGAGAGGCCGACAGGTACTGGGCTGGAGAGTGAGGGATTAGGACTAACTCTGCTTATTGATAACGATTGGATCCCCAGTTGTTGGGTTCCTCCATCAGCAATGCAATAAGCCAAATCAAACTAAATTAATAAATCCAAATTTAATAAACAGGGCAATGCAATGCAGGCACCCACAGCTGGCCCTCAGGACGGCAGAAGACAACACAAGAGTGCTTGGGGCAGATCTACGGCCTGGGTCTAAAAGAGCTGGTAGGCGTGGTTCCTGGCCATCTCTGGGGGCGGGGCCAGTGATGGCAGGGGTTTTCTCAGGGGCAGAGTCTGGAATGAGGCGGCTCCAGGGAGCTGCTGCTTGGTGTGCTGAGGGCTTGGTCTGGAAGCCTCCCAAGCTGGAGATTCCAAACCCAGACTTCCAAGAATGACCCTGAGGATGGGGTGGGGATGGATTGGAATTCCTACACCAGCATGGCTTGCTCCCAGTTTCTTTAGGGTCTTGATCCTAAACAATCTTCTCCAAGGGACCTCTCCTGGCTTTCTCTAAAACCTTGCCATGGACCCTCCAGTTTTCCATCCCTGCTCAATCCTCCCCTCGGAGTGTGTTGTTACTCAACACACTGTGCATTTCAGTTAGAGTTAGGAGCAAGCTTTGTAGGTGGCCAAAGTTACAGGCCCAAAGATAACAACAATCTACCTCCCGGGGGAACCAAAGTCATTTCCTAGACTAGGCCAGGTTTCTACATAAACTCTACCTGGTCAATGGGCTCAGATGGGAAATACCGACTGCAGAGACTCATCACTATGCAGTGTTGAGCTCAGCTTTTGCTCTCTTTCTCATTGGCTGGTTCTTCCTCCCTGTTGGAAAATTTTACTGGGCTTCCCTAAGTCTGTACTACCATCAGAGCCAACACATAATTGTTATTCTCCATCTACATTCACATTAGCCAAAGAAGATCAAGCAATGCATACTTTACATATGACCGATAAAAGAATGTACTTAAAGCCAACAGTCAAAAATCAACCACCCCCAAAGAAAAGGCAACAACAACCATATGCTCATTTTTTTTCCCATGATATTTATTGAGCTCTAAATTTTTCTCTGCTCCCCTCCCTGCCACTCCCCTCCCTCCTTTAACCCTCCCCCAAGGTCCCCATGCTCCCAATTTATTCAGGAGATCTTGTCTTTTTATACTTCCTACTTTCCACGTAGATTAGATATATGTAAGTCTCTCTTAGTGCCCATATTGTTGTCTAGATTCTCTGGGATTGTGGTTTGTAAGCTGGTTTTCTTTGCCTTATGTTTAAAAACCACCTATGAGTGAGTACATGTGATAATTGTCTTTTTATGTCTGGGTTACTTCACTCAAAATAATGCTTTCTAGCTCCATCCATTTTCCTGCAAAATTCAAGATGTCGTTATTTTTTTCTGCTATGTAGTACTCCATTGTGTAAATGGACCACATTTTTTTTTATCTATTCTTTGATCGAAGGGCATTTAGGTTGTTTCCAGTTTCTGGCTATGACAAATAAAGCTGCTATGAACATAGTTGAGCACATGTCCTTGTGGCACGATTGAGCATCTTTTGGATATATACCCAAAAGTGGTATTACTGGGTCTTGAGGAAGGTTGTTTCCTAATTTTCTGAGAAATCGCCACACTGACATCCAAAGGGGTTGTACCAGCTTGCATTC
>PVIU01019298.1:0-36745 GCA_004026605.1 Ondatra zibethicus
AAAGTTGGCAGATGGAGAACCCACAAACAATGACACCAGGACCTATCTCTTCTGCATGTATTAACTTTTTGAGAACCGAGTCTTTTTGAATGCACTCCTTCCTAGGCCAGGAGGGATGGGGGTGGGCCTTGGACTTCCAACAGGGCAGGGCACCATGCCCTCTTTCAAGGAAGAAGGGTGAGGGAGGAGGGGTGGGGGGGTAGTGGGAGGGGACCGGGAGAAGGGGAAGAAAGGAAAAAAAATATTTATTTCTTTAATTATGTTCTTGAATGGAAAAAATAAAACAAAACAATGTATGGAAAAAATAAATAAATAAATAATAAATAAATAAAAGAAAACACAATAATATATATAATCCAGACTCTTTGTGTATTTTCCATCTTTACATGGAATCTTTTTATTCTATTACTTTTTAATTTTTATTAACTTTACTACTTTAATCTATGACTGTCTTAATTTTTCTTTTATTTCTTTTAAGCCCATATACTTTAATCCAATACTGTAACCTATTCTGAAATTTTTTTCAAATGAATCTGTCTTGGTGTGCATCTGTAATCATTTTCTGACCAGGAGAGTAGTTTTTTTTTTTTTGAAATGCTAAACAGGTGTGGCTAGGATTGACACTGTGGCTTTGCCTGTTGACTCCACCCAGTCCAATATGCCAGAAGTATGTTCACGCTTCTGCAAGCCATGCTCACTACCCCAGCACTAGAGACAGAGCAGGCCTTTGTCGCCATTTAGCAATTTGAAACATGCTGCTCACAAACTCCATTGAAATGTTCCATGAAAGGACCTTGTCAAAGAGCCAGAGCCATTCCTGATGCCAACAGGAACCAAGAAGCCTTCTCTTAAAGAAGGCACAACTCTGCTTGCAGCCAGTGAACTGAGCCTATCTGAAAAAATATGTGGCTACTAAGAGGCTGTGCTTGGCTCCCACTTTTGTGGGTCTAGAAACCCTCTTTTTTAAAAGCTATTTTAGGTCTTATGTGGATCCATGCCAGACAGTGGGCACCGTCTGTAAGCAGAGTCTATTCTTTCATTTTCTGGCACCCAGATCTGAATAATTACACAGAAACTATATTAATTACAGCAACATTTGGCAAATGGGTCAGGCGTATTTCTAGCTAGCTCCTACATCTTAAATTAACTCATTTATATTAATCTGTGTATCACCATGAGGCTGTGACCTACCAGTAAGTTTCCAGCATTGTTCTCCTTTGGCCGCTATGTGGTGTCTCCCTGACTCTGCCCTTTTTCTCTCTGCAGTCAGCTTAATTTCCCTGCCTACCTCCATTCTGCCTTGCCACAGGTCAAAGCAATTTTTTAATAACCAATGGTAATAAAACATATTTAAAGCATACAGAGTGGAATCCCATATCATTTGATTTCTGTCGCAGAGGCTCCTGAATAACAATAGACTTACATAAAAGATATTACACATATGTTCATTTAAATCTAAATAGTAGTCAAGAGATAGGACTAACAGAGAATTGATGGACCATGAATAGATAAAGCATGACATATATGAGCTAGAGAGGCAATTTTGTCATGAGGAAAAGAAGTTTTGATAATTGCTCTGGCATTAATGAGTTTTCTGGACAGAGTGCTAAGTTAAATAACTAACTGCAGAATTTCACAAATTATTGTATACAACACAAATAAGTTATCTAGAACAGTAAATTTCCTAGGAATAAAACGTTGAATTAGGTATGGGAACCTGAGTGTATTTGATAGACCTTAAGTTTCAGTGTCAGAAGAAAATCCCTCAGCAATTATATCCACAACAATATACTTAATAGTGATTGGTTTATACACCTAAAAATTTTTATGAAGGTTTGAGGTTGGTGGAACACAAAATTACTCATAATGCTTTAGTGTCTGAGTCAGGAGTAGTACAGGGTTAGGGTTATTTGGCTACAAGGGAAGATCATATCTCAAAAACAAATGTTGCCTGCTATGAAAATTTTGTTTTATGCATATGCCGAATGAAGTATTTACAGATGGTACTGCAGTGATAGACATTTGCATGTCTCACAGAAGAAAAGTATAAGCTAGACCCTGTAACAGGCATATTATTCCATTCCAAATTCCTTTCAATATGTTACTGAGCTGAACTGGAGTAAGGAGGAAAACTCTCTTAAGTGGCTCCCATGAAGACCATCTTTGTATTCTCAGGAAAGGGACAGAAGGAAGAAGAGAGTTATCTGTACAGAACTTGTCCCCAAGTGAAATATCATGTCTATTTTCATTTTCCTTGCCAGAACATAGTCACATGCTCACATTTATTCCAAAAGGAATCCAGGAAATTAAGTTTTTAGCTGGATAGCAGTGCAATCACTATTATTACAGAAAATAGGAAATTATATGGGGACAGCTAGCAGGTTCAATTATTTCTTATGTTAAGATAATTTCAAGTAATTCAAAACATTCTTAAATTAAGGCCTATTTATTGTTAGAAGACAGATAAGGAAACTGAACCTGGAAGAATGTGTGTAGCTTCAGCAGCAACAAAGGTCATAATAGCTTGCAATGTACCTTCCACTGTGACACATTTCCTTAAGAAAACACAGTCTACAGATATTCAGTGAGTGAAAGCTTGTATCATTTATAAAGTTTTTCTTGAAACTTAATTACTAGTGGAGTGAAGTTAGGAGGTGTTTACCCTTGTGAACTGCATTAGTGCCTTTAAAAGAGATACCAGACAGGCCGGAGAGATGGTTCATCTGCTAAAGGTACTTTCTGCAAGCCTGACTATCTGAGTTTAATCCCCAGCACACGGAGAGCACAGAAGAGAACAGACTCCTACAAGCTGTGCAATGCAAGCACACACAAATAAAAATCATAGAATATTTTCTAATTTTACTTTTAAAACATGGGAACCAAAGAGATTCCCTTCTCCTTGTGGCACTAGAATCCAGCAAAGCTTTGCTGGCGATGAGACAGAAACTCCATCCTTTTTAGACAGGAAATGTCCTGATGCCTTAACTGTAGCTTTTCCAGACTATCAGACTCTGAAAGTTAAGCTTTTATTTCTTTACAAACCACTGGGTGAAAGAAAAAACTTGGCAGAAACCTGCACGGGTATTGCTGTGAGCTTAGCCATGCTGATAACAGCTATGCAGCTCAAGGTCAGTGGAAAGCTATGGCTATGTTGTAAGAACAAGGAAAGTTACAGAGTTGACAGTTTTCCAACTCAGTCCTTTGAGTAGTTGAGGAACATGGTGCCTCTTTGTAGACAAAACACTAGGTGAAATGTCAGGAGATAACAACTTAGAGACAACTTCTCTGACTTCAGAAGAAAACACTAAACTTTGAAACCAGAAGAGCCCCCGCCCACACTCACACCCTGTTTTTTGCAGAAAAAGTACACACTGAGATTGACAGAGTGATTGGCCGTGGGAGGCAGCCAAGCACAGCCGACCGAGAGTCCATGCCCTACACCAATGCTGTCATCCATGAGGCACAGAGGATGGGCAACATCATCCCCTTGAATGTTCCCAGGGAAGTGACAGCTGATTGCACACTGGCTGGATTTGATCTGCATAAGGTAACTTTGCACTCCTGGTTTCCAATGCTCCAGTCCATCCTTGGCATTATCTGAGTAATCTAAATCTAAAACATAACCTGTATTTCTGCCCCCCAAAAACAATTAAACAGAGACAGATATTGTTCCTTAAAAAAACAAAAAGAGCTTTCCCCCAATGTGTCTAAATGCTATTTATATGCATAGAGAGTAGAGAAAGGAAGGTTTCTTGGTGGAATCTGTTTAGATTTTAGGAAATAACATAAAGCTGGCATTAGTAGCCGAAGGCTATCCTAACATATTCCAATTATAATGTGACCTCACCGGAGTCACCAGTTCTTTGCCACATTTGTGCTCGCAAAGTGTTTCCAGCTTTGCATACTCGCCCATTGTTGAGGACTATGTATCTCAGAAAGAAAACCAATCAAAAAAGAAGCACTAATTATAAGAAAGGAAGAGATAAAAAACAGATGGTTGCCAAGCATATATGTGCTGAGGGTGTTTATTATATCCAAATATCTTAATCCCCTTTTCATAGCAATTGGTCCCCACTCTATACATTAGACAGTTGAGACTCTGGAAATTAAGTTTACGTAAGATCTCTCCACTACAATATACAGCCTCAGAAGAGTGTAGATCCAGAACTACTTAGGTTATTTGTACTGCCCAGGACTTGCTACATTAGACAGTGAAAGATCGCTCTTATACTTTTCTCCATGGATCCCTCTTGCATTCCCTCTGTTCACAGACCAAGTGCACAGCCCAGCTTAGGATCTCCTCAGGATTTCTGCAGAGAGCGCTCCTGACCACATCTCACTGCTTCTGTTCAAGGCACAATCCTTTCTGTTCTTTCTGTTCGCTGTATACTGAACGAAGGCCAGACACTTCTTGGCAGTGACAAAATAAGTGCCCAAGGTTTCAGTTCAGCATGGCAACAAGGAAGTGACCCAGCAGATCCATCCTCATGATGGTAGTCAGGAAAAGAAAAAAAAAACCTGCAGGAGACTAACTCCCACCCCATTTATTCCACGCAATACTTGAGCATGGGGGATGGTGACACATAGTCAGGGAAAGTCCATCTGCCATCAGTTAATGATCTTTAGAAATGTCCTCATGGCTAGTCTCAGTGGTGTTCTTTTGTAATCGCCTAGACAGTTATCAATTGCCAGGATCCAGAATCAAGAATGTCTGCCAGAGGAGGCCTCTGTGGATCTGGAACACTTTGTCTTAGTGCCTCAGAATGTATTATTCCCCTGGAAAGTTTTCAGAGCTGGATCAAGAACAGTCTAATCCGTAAACACAGATACAATTCATTCATTTAACCCCAGAGACAGGTTACCTCTTCACATGTCCCTGTAGGAAGGAGCTAGGTTGATGATTGTTCAGCCCGTGTCCAGTTATCTTCCCATAGACGGTACATGTTGTCTCCCTAGGCACATGCTGACCTGTTCCCACAGTCCGGTATTCTATAATAAAGAGCAGACTGATAGGCCTGGAACAGCCTAAGGACACACAATCCATCATGAATCTGGACTAAGGACAGGATTTTTCATGGAACTGACGGTGTGAAAAGTAATGGGAGCTTAGGAATCCCATCCCCTGTCTGGGTCTCTTCCACGTATTGAGCCTTGACTGTTTGCTGTCTTCTTTAGGGGACCATGGTCCTGACCAATTTGACTGCTCTGCACAGAGACCCCAAAGAGTGGGCCACCCCAGACACCTTCAATCCAGAGCATTTTTTGGAGAATGGACAGTTTAAGAAGAGAGAATCTTTTCTGCCTTTCTCAATGGGTGAGTGGTAATGGGGAAGAAACAGGTCAGAATCCTGCTTCATTCCTTTCCTCCTCTTCTCCCTAAAGACCTCCACCCGCATTTTAATATCTCCATAAGGCCACACCCAGTGTAGCTATAAGGTACTATTGCTTGCAGCCTAGTGTTCTCAGACAGCACAGCTTCAGACCACTCCTGTCACTCAAACTCATCCTTGCCTCTGACTGAAATTTTGGCTTCCCTTGGTTGGTTTTCCACAGCACTAGAGATCCAAACCCTGCCTTCTCTTCAAAAAGAAAACTGAATACATGATGTCTTTTCAAAGTGTAATGTCCATATTATTCTTAAGTGGTAGGCTCTCAAACCAAACTTGTAATGAGATGGGGAGGAGGCATGGAGGGTAGCTACCTATTCAGTAAATGAAAATATCCAACAATAATTTTAACTGTCCTTTACATAACTGGGTTGGGTTCTACCCAAAAGAAGAACTCCTTGAACAAGTCTTTTAAGATATTAAGCATACTTTAAAATTCTAATTGGATATATTTATGTTGTTCAACATGATGTTCAGGGAAAAGATGTAGTGATGAACCTCTCTTGTGCTTTCTACCCAGCCAATTATGAATGAATACTTTAGCCTTACAGTTGTTGAATCCATAACAAAATGCATTAGTATATTACAGTTGTTGGTTTCTATGCATTGCACATGCATTTTCAAATAATTCTGCAGTTCCTTAGTTCCATAAATATGTACCGAGTATGTAGTACGTGTCCAACACACACCTAAGATCATGAAAGTATGGGGAAGAAGATGAAGCCGAGCTGCCCTTTAGAGCATGTGTCCCATGGCAGCCTTCCAAGCTGGAATCCGTGAGCACTGCAGAGAAAATGACAGAGACCTAGACAAATGTGCTTCTCCCAGAGCTCAGTGTCCACCAGGTTTCCTCACACTGAAGCCTGTGTTTCCTAACATGTCTGCATAAGGTGACAAATGTTGCACAGAAGTCACACTGTGGAATTCTGAATTTCACTGATCGTGTCTGACTGGTGCTGGTTCTGTTCTCTTTCTGTTTCCTAGTGCTTCTGGGTCAGCTTTGTTGATCTTTCACATTTTACTTTAGTAGGAAAGTTGACAAAGGAGAGAACATCTGTCCTGTCTTCCTGATCACCAAACATTACAAAGATCTGAATTACTGCTCGAAATCTCAACTATGTGTTTATATATCCTAATTATTCTTAGTTATTAAATCAGATCCTCAAAGCCTGAAAGAGACCCTTTATATAGTCTAAATAAGTGTGTTATGTGCTGATTCCTAGGACTGCAGCAAAAGGACTGTTGATCAATCCCCACGGATTTCATAGGAAGATGATCCTTTAGGCCAAATGATGACTGCATATATATATTCCCTTCATACTGCAAAATCTTTTTCCCATAGGGGCTTTATGTCTCATTCAGTTCAAAATGTTCTCCTATCCACACCAGCTGTGAAATAAAAACAGAAACCCACAGAGACTCGTTGGTACTCTGCTACTAAGAATTGTATTACTTAATTAGAGAGTTCATTGGCAGACAAATTATCTCAGACAATCACCAAGGTAGCATAGTTGTTAGTAATCCAATAAGAAAAGGTCTATTTAATCAGATAAGCAAACTCCCATGAAGAGGAGAGCTTTTTCTTGTTTAACCTTGCACACAAGGAACTGGCAGAAGAGGTCAGGTTTAAGTTTTCACTCCTATTTTAGTTTCTTCTCTCCCACATATCCATGGTAACTGACCTCCCGGTAATAGGCCCTTCCACTTTAGGATTCCCTGAGTTCATGGCCTATGTATTAGTGAGACTCTTGCTGTAAAACAAACATCAAAAGCTATATTATTTATAAGAAACATATTACCCTCAGAAGTTTCCAGGTCATACCACTGGCTTAGCTAATCTTGTTTAACCCACCATACACATTAACCTGGGCTTTCATATGATGTTGCTTAAGATCCCAGGAAACAGAATCAAAGCACATGAAACTGGCACGATGCACTGGGACTGTCGCCACATGACTTCTAGTGAACTCTCAAACCACCAGACAAGCCCCAGTTACAGGAGTGGTAAAAGTCCTACAGTCTTTGGAATAGCTGTGAAGTCCTAGTTAAAATAACAAGAATCCAAGGAAAGAGGGAAGTCAAAAGATTTGCTTTCAATGTTTCTGATAGGGGTGAATGAAATTCAGTTACCTGGAGATGCCATATGAGGACTGGAAGAGGCAGATCTGAAACACCCTCTGAGTTGACAAAACAAGAGTCTGGATTGTCTACTATAATCCTGTCTTTGGCATATAACTGCTTTTCCTTCAGCATCTCTAGAAATCAATGACAACACCCCTGTAGATATTAGCTTCTCTTCTTTTGGAAAATATAATCAAATGTACAATTATTATTGTTATCACAGAAGATAGAAAATCAATTCATACATTCCCATGTTCTCCTGATTTATGCTCCCCTCTGTTGGAGTTAATAAATTAATAGATATATTCCTATTCATTAATATAATTAATGCCAATTTATATAATTATATTGATATAAATAATAATAGGTCATTTTTCTGTTTTTTTTGGTGAAAGAGAAAGCATATAAATATCCTTTAGCACAGACTGTCAGTTTTCCCTCACTGAAGCAGTATCTGAGATGAACAACTTCTTAGGAGGAAGCTTGGTTTGACTCACAGTTTCAGAGGTCTCAGTCAGTGGCCAATTGACCTGCACCCAAGGTATGACAGAGCATCTGTTGGAAGTGTATGTCTGGAGAAAGTAATGGTCTCATGGTGGCCAGGAAGTAAGGAAAGGAAGTAACCAAATTTCAAATATCCCATCAGGGCATAGCTCAGATGGCCTACCTTAGGCAGACACCTACTTACTTATCCACCACTTCCCAATAGTGCCATGGGCGGCAACCAAGCTTGTTGATGAAGTCCTTGCCAACAAATGAACAAAAGCTAAACTCCATTCATTCAAGTTACATGGCCTAGGTGAATGCTATCATATCATTCACATTTTCCAGCTGAGTAACTGTCATCGTGAGTGACTGTCATCTCCAGGGTAAGAGCAGATATGAGCACAGACAGTGCATCTTTGAAGGGATGTTCCCTTCGCTGACACTATGAAAGACGTGTTAGTGAAGGCTTCAGCTTATGCACTCCCCCAGGTTGGGGGTGGTGACTGTGAAGGAGTAGGTTTCCCTTACCAATTATTCCAAAATTCTCATCTTCCTCAGTCATTGAAATTCTGTGTCTTAGTTTGTTGTCTATTGCAGTGATAAAAATCATAACCAAAAGTAACTTGTGGAGGAAAGGGATTATTTTGCTTGGGTTCCTTATCACAGTCCACCACTGAAGGAAAACAAGGTAGGAACTCAAGGCAGAAACCTGGAGATGGAAACTGAAGCACAGGCCATGTTGGGGTTAGGCTTATTGATATGCTTCTATGGCTTACTCAGCGTGCTTTATTATAACACCCATGATGATGTACTCAGGGGTAGAACTTCCCATAGTTAACAGACCCCTGGTAGAGATAAATAAGGATTGAGAGAGAGCAGAAAAAAATGGAAAAAGAATTTTTCTTCGGTATCATGAGCTCTGATATCAACATGGAACAACAGTGTATTAATATTACTAGTTTTATTTACACAGTCACAGGTACATGATGACAAAATGGCCCTTGGCAAGTTGGAGAGGATGAGAAATACATTAACTAGTGGCTTCCAAGTCCAAAAAACCTGAAAGCCTAGAGATAAGAAGGACTTATGAAGCATCCTGTGCCTGAATATCTGAAAGTCTCCTGCAGAGATGGAGAGAGCTGGAGTGTGATGGTCGTGAGCAGACACAGGGGCTCAGGAAGAGTCAGGTTTACCAAGTGTCAAGGGCCAACCAACTGGGTGCTCTCAGCCCTGCTCGGGACAGGTCTTTCTTCTCACTTCAATGACCCTCATGCCAGGCACCCCTGAAATGACCTCACAGACTGACTTTGATTTTCCAGGCATCTCTCAATCAAGATGGTCACTGACCCTAATACTGTTCTGTTGTTGTGAAGACACACCATGATTAAGGCAACACTTATTTATTCATTATTCATTTTACATTCCAACCACAGTTCTCTCTCCCACCCCTCCTCCCACCCCTATCACCCTCCCACCCCTCATCCACTTCTCTCTAAGGGCAAGGCCTCCCATGAAGAGTCAACAAAGCCTGGCACATTAAGTTGAGGCAGGATCAAGCTCCTTCCCACTGCATCAAGATGGAGTAAGACATCCCACTATAGCGAATGGGCTCCAAGGGGCTACCTTATGTACCAGGGATAGTTCCTGCTCTGACGGCCAGGATCCCCTCAAATAGACCAAGCTACACAACTGTATGCCACGTGCAGAGGACCTTGTTTGGTCCCATGGAGGCTCCACAGCTGGTGGTGTAGAGTTCATGATTTTCCATGAGCTAATCTACAGAGTAAGGCAACTCTTACAAAAGAAAGCACTTAATTACAAGCTATGATGTCCTTGTTGGAAACCCCATGAGGACAGTGGAAAACATGTCCAAATAATAATAGTAGTTTTGTCTGAATTCTGGTATAAGAATATTTTTATTCCCTTATAGATTTCTTTTAGCTGACTTTTTAAAACATTTTTCATTATAAAATGTATTATTTTGTAAGAAAGAAAGACTTAGTGGCAGAGGAGACAGTTCATTTGGCAAACTGCTTCCCTTCAAAGCAAAAAACACAATTTGACCTCCAGAACTCACATAAACTTGGAGCACGGTGGATTGTTCTTATAATTCTTGCACTTCAAAGAAGGGTCTCTTGGGACCCAGTGGACAGGTCTACATGGCAAGTTCTGAGGCAGATAGGACCCTATCTAAAATAGGTGGTGGGTGTGGAACTTGAGGGTCAGAACCAATGGTTCTTCTCTGGCATCAACACACATGTGCACACATGTATACACACAATGAACACAGAAATACACAAACACATTCACACAAACATAGGTTTGGTGATAGATTAGAGACTGGTAGAATACTGCAGTGCTGTTGAGATACTTGAGGAGTGTTTTCATTGATGAAAGGAGAGTGGTATGCTAGGGTTGTCCTGAATCATCAGAGATCATCCACAGAGATTACTCATGTGAAGCCAGATATTCAATAGAGATACATATTGTAAACAAGTGGACAGAAATGTGTATATCCATACACACACTTAGATATATACACCATGTGCACATGTGTGTGATGTGAGGTGACCTAAAGCAATAGCTTACAGAGTTGTGAGAACGCCATCTACTCAGGACTTACTGTCTACAAATTATTCAATGCAAGGAACAAGGACACCTGATAAAATAATAATTTCCTGGGCTGGGGTAGTGAAACCACAAGTCTGGGACTTATTGTTGGGCCAAGGTCAGGAAATGCCACCTTGAATGGGGCTCTAGTGGGCAAATCAGGGAGATGTTAGACCTAATCAGATGGACACAAAGCCCAAGGTCAGCTCAGTGTTTACAGCAGGAGGTTGGGGACACTAGTCCCCAGCTGCACCAAAGTCAGCTGACTTCTGTTTTTGTCTCACAGGAAAGAGAGCCTGCCTGGGAGAGCAATTGGCCAGGTCTGAGCTGTTCATTTTCTTCACTGCTCTTTTGCAAAACTTTACCTTCAAGCCCCCAGTCAATGAGAAGCTGAGCCTGAAGTTCAGAATGGGCCTCACCCTGTCCCCAGTCAGCCACCGCCTCTGTGCTGTCCCCAGACTGTGATGCTGGAGAAGGAAAGTGTAAAGAAAAGGAGAAGGAAAATGTAAAGAAAAGAAGAAGGGGTGAAATGCTCCTCAAACTCACTCCACACACAGGAGGGGATAGGCTGAAGGCAACTAAGGAAAGAGGGGAGGAGTTGGAATAAGGAAACTACATCAAATTCCTAGACTGCTTGCCCCCCAAATTGATGTTGGTTATGGAACTTATGAGCTCATAAAGGTTTCTGAAGGAATAATGACTATTTCCATTTTTAAATTATATATGAAATGAAATGATTTATTAAAATGCTATTTAAGTCATAATTCACATCATAGGGGTGTGCCTTCAAGTTTCTTGCTTCCTCCTGTTGTAGACATGGATGTACTTCTGGACTACTGAAATGGGTCAATTGGAATTAGTAACAAGAGAGCATAAGAATTAGAACTGGGCTTCTGGGGCAGTCACAGAAATAGGACTTGAAGATTCTCCTGTTTGGCAGGTCTATAACTACCTTATCTTACTCTGCCTCTAAGTGGTCCTCCTGGAAATCAGGTGGAAAGGGATAGTTCACTAGACACACAAACAAGATAAGCAGGGTAGAGGCAATTTCTATGACTTATATATTATAGCTGGATCTTGACCTCTGACCCAGCACCAGGTAATGCATAGTTACCAAGAAGCAAACCCTAGAAGCAAGTTTGGATGGAAAATGGTAAATATTTTCTATCTTCAGATACATAAGACAATCTGAGACCCTTGGGATTTTGGGAGTTCTCTGTCTGTTGGTCCTTGATGCTGTTGATCTGGGTGAAGAAAGCATCACTTTCATCTTAAAGGGAATAAGAATTAGTTGATTCTGGATCCATTTTGAGTGATCATGGCCCAGGAACACAGATTATCACAAATTCCATGTTCTAACACAGAAGTAGTTTCATTAACTTCTAAAGTTTTACAAAACAAAAATGTCAAAAGAGGTCTAAAATATTTAAGTAGTACATCAGAGAAGTGATTACAACAAGATGGGGGAGGTTTCTCTGACGACCATAGATGCTAACTGATGGCATTCTTCACTTTTAAGTTGGTGGAAGCCAGTGGGTCTGGAAAGTCCGTAAATAATAAACATGATCTATTCATTCCAGGATGTGAGCAATACAGAGAGGTTAGCAAGGAATGGCTGGATGTTACTGGAGCTTAAAGCTGGTCCAAGATAAAGTAATTAGTCTTGGACCTGTAACATTCCAACATCTCTCAAAAATATTGGACTTGTAATCAGTTAATCAGTCTCTGCAGATACAGCTTATTGTAGGACGTTTCGTTCACAGTGCAAATATTATGAAGTTAAATGACAGGTCAGTGGGGCTCCCAGCAACATATTGGTGGAGTCTGTCTTGCCATGGTGTCCAGGTGAGGAAGTTATACCTCTCCCTTGGTTTCATTTGTCCAGTAAATTTAGGGCTTGCTTTTCCTAATATGATTTCAACATGCCCACCGTACCCCGACACTACTAATTCACCCCAAATAAGTTAACAGGGTGACATCCTTTCTGCAAACAGTAAATTACTCATCAGTCTGTGCTGTTCGGGTAGTGACAGACACATGGTGCTGTTCATGTGTCCACCCAAGACATCAGTCATCCTTCTTTCCATTGTTCATGAGGAGAGGATGGATGATGGAAAAATCTTCAAAGGTTGCTCTGGAGTGGAAGACAATGGGTTATTGAACTTGTGGGTCACCACCTGAGCTCCAAGTCAGGTCTGACCACCCTACCTATAGAAACCAATAAAAAGCTTTTTTTCTTTCACAGAATTTTATTATTTTTCCCTATATCCATATGGGTATTGGAATTTTCAAGGAGATCACACAGATTGATTTTCATAATATAACCAATGTAGGATCTTTCCACTGTCTAGTATCTTCTCTAATTTCTTTCTTCCTGGCTTTGTAGCTTCTTCACTTCTTTCCGTGACTGTGTTATTCCTAGGGGCAGGTCTGATTGCTTCTAGTATTCATGTGGTTAGAATTATCTTCCTAAATTAGCACCAGCCTTCCTTGTTAATAAATTGCCTTTGGGGAACAAACAACCTCTTAGACTTTCTACTTACATAGGTTGACCACTTACTAGATGGTCATTGTTCTTTAACACACTTGCCATTATTTAAGTGTACAGCAACAAGCCTCTCTGTAAGAGTACTAACTTTCTTATTCATTGCAGCCTCTCTCTCTCTCTCTCTCTCTCTCTCTCTCTCTCTCTCTCTCTCTCTGCACATGTCTTGAGTCTATCATTAAGCTTCCTAATGTTCTTTTGCTCTTCAAAATATTTTTTTACTTATTTCTGATATACTTTATCCTTTTCATGGTAGATCTATGTAAGTGTTATCACTAATAACCAGACTCAAAATTATGCTGTTTTGAAATCCTTTCTTTCAGAGAATGAAGCCATTGATTTTAAATTTGGCTTTACACAAGTTCTTATGACAAGGACAGATGGCAGCCAGACTCTGACAAAATATACAAATGGTCTCCACCCCAGTAGTGGTTACAGAGTCTGCTTCCCTTTAAAACTCATGGGCTAAACCACCACTGTATATTATTGTTAAAAGGGAGAGGGGGCCCTTTGTTTGTCCCAGGCTAGCTTACACCTGAAATAATAACACAGAAACTGTATTCATTAAAACACTGTTTGGCCCATTAGCTCTAGTTTCTTATTGGCTAATTCTTATATCTTAATTTAACCCATTTCTATTAATCTGTGTATCGCCACGTGACTGTGGCTTACCAGCAAGAGTCTAACCAGCGTCTGTCTCAGGCCGAAGATCCATGGCATTTCTCACTCTGCCCTTCTTCCCAGCATTCAGTTCTGTCTTCTCCACCTACCTAAATTCTGCCCTATCAGGCCCAAAGCAGTTTCTTTATTCATTAACCAATGAAAGCAAAACATGAACAGAAGAACCTCCTACACCATATTATACTCAGTACTACAGTCCGCTAGGCTCATACAAGAATGGTTTCTCAAACTCTAATTATAGTAATGAATCATTTTCCTTGTTACAAGGCCTAATATCTTCCACAAGTCTCCAAAAAGAAATGAATGTTCTTCTTATCAAAAGTCCAATTCCAGTATCAATATTAGTTACTTTCCCTTGTTGTAACAGAACTCTGTGTCCAACGACAACTCACTCATTAAATAGTCTATTTTGGCTATGTTTCTAGAAGGAGTCTCCAATATTGCAGGGAAGACATGGCAGCACGGACCAGGGCAAGAAATGGAGAAATCATAGTTTCATCAACATGAAGGAAGCAAAGAGAGCAAACTAAGTTGGGCCAAGGCTATAAACTTACTCAAAGTCAATTCCCAGAGACATTCTTCACTCAGCAAGCTTCTACCTCCTAAGGGTTTTATTACTTTCCCAATCACCACCATCAACCAGTATTCAAATATGTAAGCCTAGGAGGGATATTTCTCATCTAAACCATCACAGGTACAAGTAGTGCCCAAATATTCTCAGCCTGCCATCCTCTGATAAAGTTTCTGCCCTGCATGTTTCTTCAGATATTAGATGACACAAAGTATCTTTGGGGACTCCTGATCTGCATGTAGTCCAAGAATTGCATAGTAAGGGAGCTAAGAAATCTGGAGAGTGGGTGTCTATACCATCTTACAACCCTCAACTCAGGCTGTCTCAGCCACTGTTTCTGGTCAGGTTGGTGACACTGATCTCTGCTAGACAAATTTAGACTTCAGATTCCGGGTCCATCTATGGAAATTAACATTCCATGATCCATCTGAATCGAAGCTCAGATTGGTCCCAGAGTTGTAGGAGTCAGAAGATGGTACCCAGCAACTCCTAACAAGAACTTGTCCACCCTCTTCCTCAGTTGGCTATATAAACAAGGCTCCATGAAAAGAAAGAAAAGGTTTATTCAGTGTAGACACATTGAGAGGATGATCAAAAAGGTCCAGTGTTCCCAGCTCCAAATCTATGTTTAGGGTCCTAGCATTAGGTTTGAATTAAATATTGGCCCAGAAATGTGCATAGCTAGGTAATGATGGGATCCTACTCATAGTCTTTGTCTTAACTTTAGTCTCTATCTAAGGTGGCTTGAAAAGTTGTCAATACCAAATGAGATCCCTTTCTGGGAGACAAACCCCTTCTCTGTCTAGCATTTAGCATCTACTCTTTTCCTTCCTGGAGAAGGTTCAATTCCTTAGAATGCATTATCTCAGTGGTTTGATAATGAATGGAGAGTCACAAATGTCTCTTGAATTTCTTCGTTCTGGCCAGGATAGTTCCATTTCCCTACTCTTGATTCTTACAACGCAGTCTTGTGAAATATACCTCACCAACACATATGGCAAATAACATGAGCAAGAACACAGTTAGAGCATATTCAGTTACTGTTTGATTTTTATATATTAAACTTACATGCCTTTAATTCTGGTAATTTTTACATCGTATGTAAAGTCTAGACACACAATTTACATATTTTTATAGAGATTGGAAGATACATAGATAATAAAATGTACTGAATCAATTTTTAAATCATCTATTTTTAATCATGTATATGTATCTGTGTATGGGCATATCCATATGATTTCAGGCAAAGGCCAAGACATCAATATCTCTTGCAGATGGAGGTGCAGGTGGTTGTGAGCCACCTGATATGGGTGATCAGAACCAATGTTTGGCCCTCTGTAAAAATTATCACTGCTCTTAACAACTGAGTCACCCTCCATCCTCCAAATCACTTAAAAATACTTGCTTATTAATCATCATTTCAACCACTTGCAAAGGGAAAGTCAGTTTTCTTCAATGGAGTCTCACTGGGTATATAAATCACTCTTAAGGCCAGCCTCCACACCCAGTTGTAGATGGCTATACAAAAATGGGCTCAATGGTGTCTCATAATGCTTTTTTGAGGTATTTTTGTATTACTTGTGTTTTGCTTGTATATTGGTTTCTGATTTTGTGTTTTTATGAAGTTTGTGTGTGTTTCTTCAGCTTTTTCAATTTTTCCACCTCTCACGATAGCCACAAATAGCATAAAGTATCTTGGGGTAACACTAACCAAGGAAGTAAAAGATCTATTTGACAAGAACTTTAAGACCTTGCAGAAAGAAATTAAAGAGGATACGAGAAAATGGAAGGATCTCCCATGCTCCTGGATGGGTAGGACCAATATAGTAAAAATGGCAATTCTACCAAAGGCAATCTATAGATTCAATGCAATCCCCATCAAAATCCCAGCAAAATTCTTCATAGACCTTGAGAGAACAATAACTAACTTTATATGGAAAAAAAGCCCAGGATAGCCAAAACAATCCTATACAAAAAAGGAACTTCAGAAGGCATCATCATCCCTGACTTCAAACTCTATTACAGAGCTACAGTAATGAAAACAGCTTGGTACTGGCATAAAAACAGAGATGTTGACCAATGGAATCAAATCGAAGATACTGATATTAATCCACAAACCTATGAACACCTCATATTTGACAAAGAGGCTAAAATTATACATGGAAGAAAGAAAGCATCTTTAACAAATGGTGCTGGCATAACTGGATGTCAACCTGTAGGAGAAATGAAAATAGATCCTTATCTATCACCATGCACAAAATTGAAGTCAAAATGGATTAAAGACTTCAATATAAATACGACCACACTGAACCTGATAGAAGAGAAAGGGGGAAGTAGCCTGCAAAACATGGGCACAGGAGACCACTTCCTATGTAAAACCCCAGTGGCACAGACAATAAGAGCTACAATGAATAAATGGGACCTCCTGAAACTGAGAAGCTTCTGTAAAGCAAAGGACACAGTCATTAAGACAAAAAGGCATCCTACTGAATGGGAGAAGATCTTCACTAACCCCACATCAGACAAATGTCTGATCTCCAAAATATACAAAGAACTCAAGAAACTAGACATTAAAATTCTAAATAACCCAATTAAAAAATGGGGTAAGGATCTGAACAGAGAATTCTCAACAGATGAAATTCGAATGGCCAAAAGAAACTTAAGGTCATGTTAAACTTCCTTAACTATCAGGGAAATGCAAATCACAACAACTTTGAGATACCATCTTACACCTGTCAGAATGGCTAAAATCAAAAACACCAATGATAGCCTATGCTGGAGAGGAAGTGGTGTAACGGGAACACTCATCCATTGCTGTTGGGAATGCAAACTGTGCAACCAATTCGGGAATCAGTGTGGTGGTTTCTCAGGAAATTGGGAATCAACCTACCTCAGGATCCAGCAATACCACTCTTGGGAATATACCCAAGAGAAGCCCAATCATACTACAAAAGCATTTGTGCAACTATGTTCATAGCAGCATTATTCATAATAGCCAGAACCTGGAAACAACCTAGATGTTCCTCAATGGAAGAATGGATCAAGAAAGTGTGGAATATACATACATTAGAATTCTACTCAGCGATAAAATGCAATGACATCTTGAATTTTGCATGCAAATGGATGGAAATAGAAAATACTATGCTTAGTGAGATAACCCAAACCCAAAAAGATGACTATGGTATGTACTCACTCATTAGTGGACTCTAGACATAAACAAAGGACATCAAGCCTATAGCTCACAAGCCTAGAAAAGCCAAATAGTAAGGTGAACCCAAAGAAAAACATATATAGATCCTCCTGGAAATGGGAAGCAAACAAGATCGTCAGGCAAAAGCTGGGAGCTCAGGGGTGGGAAAGGGGGTGGTGTAGGGGTGGGGGTGGGGGAAGGTGAGAGGAAGAAAGAGAAGGGAGAAGGGAAAGACTGGGGAGAGCTTGGGGGAGTGGGAGGGTAGAGATAGAGGAAGGGTGGATATTGGAGCAGGGAATAAGATATCTACATTAAGGGAGTCTTTTTAGGATTGGCAAGAGACTTGGCCATAGAGGGTATCCCAGGTGTCCACAGGGATGTTCCCAGCTAGGTACTTGGGCAGCAGAGGAGAGTGTGCCTGAACTAGCCTTGTCCCATAATCACATTTATGAATATCTTGATTATCACCATAGAAATTTCGTCTGATGGATGGAGATAGAGACAGAGACCCACATTCACATTAGAGCAATGTACTGAGCTCCCAAGGTCCACTTGAAGAGCAGAAAGAGGGAGAAGATGAGCAAGAAAGTCAAGACCGCGAGGGGATGGTCCACCAACTGAGACAGTGTGCCTGATCTAATTGGAGCTCACCAAGGCCAGCTGGACCAGGACTGAATGAGCAGGTGATCAAACAGGACTCTGAATGTGGCTGCCAATGGGGGCAGACTGAGAAGTCATCGATAATTGCACTGGGACCTATCTCTTCTTCATGTATTGGCTTTTTGGAACCCTAGTTTGATTGGATGCACACCTTCCCAGGCTGGGAAGGAGTGGGGAGGGCCTTGGACTTCCCACAGGGCAGGGTACCCTGCCCTCTCTTAAGGATGTAGTGGGAGGGAGGAGGGTTAGTGGTGGAGCAGGAGGGCACTGGGAAAAGGGAGGAAGTGTAAATTTTTAAAAAAAAAGAATTGGTAAAAAAGTTCTGGCATTTTTCTTTTTATATTTGCCTGTTTGTTTTCTTTTTTAATATTCTTTTATTTTTCTGCATTAAAACCAGCTGGTCCTGGGCTTCTTTTGTTTGGGAGGTTTTTGATGACAGCTTCTATTTCCTTGCGACTTATAGGTCTATTTAAATTGTTCACCTGGACTTGATTTAATTTCAGTATATGGTATTTATCTAAAAAACTGTCCATTTCTTTTACATTTTCCAATTTTGTGGCATACAGGCTTTTGTAGTAAGACCTAATGATTCTCTGAATTTCCTCAGTGTCTGTTGTTATGTCCCCCTTTTCATTCCTGATCTTGTTAATTTGAGTGTTCTCTCTCTCTGCCTCTTGATTAGTTTGGATAGGGGTTTGTAGATCTTGTTGATTTTCTCAAGGAACCAACTCTTTGTTTCATTGATTCTTTGGATTGTTTTCTGTGTCTCTATTTTGTTGATTTCAGCCCTCAGTTTGATTATTTCCATTCTTCTACTTCTCCTGGGTGAGTCTGCTTCTTTTTTCTAGAGCTTTCAGGTGTGCTGTTAAGTCACTAATGTTTGCTTTCTCTGTTTTCTTTATGTGGGCACTAAGCGCTATGAAATTTCCTCTTAGCACTGTTTTCATAATGTCCCATAGGTTGGGGTATGTTGTGTCTTTATTTTCATTGAATTCAAGAAAGACTTTAATTTCTTTCTTTATTTCTTCATTGACCCAGGAGTGGTTCAGTAGTTGACTGTTCAGTTTCCATGAGTTTGTAGGCTTTCTGGGGGTGGAATTGTCGTTAAATTCTAACTTTACTCCATGATGATCTTATAAGACACAGGTGGTTACTCCAATTTTTTTTGTATCTGTGGATGTTTGCTTTGTTACCGAGTATGTGATCAATTTTCAAGAAGGTTCCATGAGATGCTGAGAAGAAGGTATATTCTTTCCTGTTTGGGTGGAATGTTCTATAGATGTCTATTAAGTCCATTTGATTCATTAAATCTGTTAGTTCTCTTATTTCTCTGTTAAGTTTCTGTCTGCTTGACCCGTCCATTGGTGAGAGAGGAGTGTTGAAATCTCCTACTATTAGTGTGTAGTGTTTGATGTGTGCTTTGAGTTCTAGTAATGTTTCTTTTACATATGTGGGTACTTTTATATTAGGGGCATATATATTCAGGATTAAGACTTCATCATGATGGATTACTCCTGTTATGAGTATAAAATGTCCATCTCCATCTCTTCTGATTGATTTTAGTTTGAAGTTGATTTTGTTCGATATTAGTATAGCTACACACACTTGTTTCTTAAGACCATTTGATTGAAAAATCTTTTCTCAACCCTTTACTCTGAGATAATGTCTGTCTTTGTGGTTGAGGTGTATTTCTTGTAAACAACAGAATGTTGGATCCTGTTTTCGCATCCATTCTCTTAACCTGTGCCTTTATATAGGTGCATTGATTCCATTGATATTAAGTGATATTAATGACCAGTGGTTATTAACTGTGGTTATTTTTGGGGGGTTTGTAGAGTTTGTGTGTTTCCCATCTTTGAGTTGTGCCAGTGGAGGGTTTTTAGATGACTGTGTTATTATGGGTGTTGTTTGCTTCCTTTAGTTGTGGTTTTCCTTCTAGTACTTTATGTAAGGCTGGTTTTGTGGCTATGTATTGCTTAAATTTGTTTTTATCCTGAAATACCTTGTTTTCTCCATTGATGGTGAATGAAAGCTTTGCTGGGTATAGTAGGCTGGTCTTGCATCCATGGTCTCTTAGTGTCTACAGCACATCTATCCAAGGCCTTCTGGCTTTCATGGTTTCCATAGAAAAGTCAGGTGTAATTCTGATAGGTTTCCCTTTATATGTTACTTGAACTTTTTCCTTTGCAGCTCTTAGTATTCTTTCTTTATTCTGTATGTTTTTTGTTTTGATTATTATATGGCGAGGGGAATTTTTTTTTTTTGATCCAGTCTATTTGGTGTTCTGTATGCTTCTTGTACCTTCATAGGCATATCCATCTTTAGGTTGGGAAAGTTTTCTTCTATAATTTTGTTGAATATATTTTCTGGGCCTTTGAGCTGTACTTCTTCTCCTTCTCTTACCCGTATTATTCTTAGGTTTGGTCTTTTTATGGTGTCCTAGATTTCCTGGATGTTTTGTGATGAGAATTTGTTGGATTTGTTGTTTTCTTTGATCAATGAGTTTATTTTCTCTATCGTATCTTCAGTGTCTGAGATTCTTTCTTCTATCTCATGTATTCTGTTGGTTATACTTGTCTCTGTAGTTCCTGCTCATTTACCCAGATTTTCCATCTCCAGCCTTACCTCCATTTGTGTTTTCTTCATTGCCTCCATTTCACTTTTCAAGTCTTGAACTGTTTCCATTACCTGTTTGATTGCTTTTTCTTGGATTTCTAGGGTATCTTTGAAGGATTTATTCATTTCTCCTAACTTTTTGGTAGTCTTCTACTCCGTTTCTTTAAAGGAATTTTTCACATCCTCTTAATGGTCTCTATCACTTTCATAAAGTTACGTTTAAATTGATTTCTTCTACTTCTTCAAGATTAGGTTGTTCAGGTCTTCCTGTTGCATATTCGCTGGATCCTGGTGTTATCATGTCGCTTTTCAGGTTGTTGGAGGAGTTCTTGCATTGGCTCCTGCCCATCTCTTCCTTTGATTGCAATCAGGGGAGTCTTGGCGGCTGGGGACTTTCAGGGGAGTCTTGGCGGCTGGGGACTTTCTGGCAAGGCACACACACACTCACTCCTCTGGATTGCTGATCTCAACACAGGAAGAGGGGGTCCTGGTGGGCCAAGGACGCCCGCAGAAGAAAGGGCGAACTTGCGGGGGAAGTGCAGGGTCGTGTGGAACAAAGAGGCCCCCTGCTGCAGGGGCTGGTGATGCCCACTCTACCTTGTGGGAACCTTCCCGCCAGGCATGCACACACTCAACCCTTTGGATAACTGATCTCAGCACAGGAAGAGGGAGTCCCCTCTGGATCACAGCACAGGAACCTATATGTGGTGTAGGAGGGTCCTTCTGTATTTGGGTTGCTTTTATTGGTTAATAAAGAAAACTGCCTTGGCCTTTTGGTAGGACAGCCCTTAGGTGGGCGGAGTAGATAGAAGGGAATGCTGTGAGAGAGAAGGCAGTGGAGCAGACGCCATGCTTCTCCAGCACAAGATGGACACTGGTTAGACTCATGCCGGTAAGCCACAACTCAAGTGGTGACACACAGATTATTAGAAATGGGTTAAACAAATATGTGAGAGTTAGCCAATAAGAGGCTAGAGCTAGTGGGCCAGGCAGTATTTCAATAAATACAGTTTCCGTGTAATTATTTCGGGTACACACCAGGAGCCGGACAGAACAAAGGGGCCCGAAGCCGGGAACACAGCCCGAGCCCCTCATTACTACATATATGTTTTCAAAAGATTAAAAAAGGCATGGATTCAGATGGGTGGGAGGTAGGGAGGATCAAGGAGGAGATGGAGAGGGCAAATTACCACCAGAGAATATTGTATGAATTTTCAATATAAAACATGTGAATGTATTTAAAATTACTGAAATGTATCCTCTGAGTGCTTAAGAGGGTTTACTTCATGCCTCATATATTTCTTCAAACACCTAAAATAGTGCTCATTTACAATAATTTAATATAAATTAATACTTAAATAAGTCCAATGTCTGACAAAATTAATATTATACATAGAGTATTAAATAGTTTTATTATTTATAATTTATTGAATGGTATGTGTTTATGTTTGGGAGGGGAATGTAGCCATGCATATGAATAATTTCTACCATTTAGGTCTCAGGGATCCAGTTCAAGTTGTCAAAGTTGGAAGCAAGTGTTGTAGGAAGGCTGCTTGCTTGTCCTGGCCTCCCAGACCCGAAATAACCATGCAGAAACTATATTAATTAAATTGCTGCTTGGCCTATTAGCTTTAACTTCTAATCGGCCAGCTGTTACATATTAATATAACCCATTTCCATTAATCTGTGTATTGCCACGAGGCTGTGATTTACAACGGGGTAAAGTTCAGGCATCTGTCTGCAGGAGGGCTCAATGGTTTTTCTCTGACTCTGCCTTCTTTCTCCCAGCATTCTGTTTAGTTTTCCTTGCCTAGCTCTATTCTACTCTATCATGGGCTCAAGACAGTTTCTTTATTAACCAAAGATATTCACAACATACAGAGGGGAATCCCACATCAATTGCCTTTACCATGGAACAAACTTCTTAGCCTATAAATTCTGTTTTAAAGATAACACTTTGCTCATCTAATTATAAGGAAACCAATATTCTAAGTTTAATTGCTTTATATATAAAGAAGAGAAAATTCCTTATAAACAGTACTTTCGCTTGGTCAACCTAATTATATATAATCCTCTTCTTTTAAGAATTACTGTTTATAAGCCTTATCAATTCTTTCTATATTCCAGACAACTAGTCAATGGCATTTATAAATACAGCCACTGTGCATTCAGTAGAAGCTTATCTGAAAACTGAAAAGTAAACAAACTTCCTACATTTTGTCATGCTACATCTGTCATTTTGCACAGATTATTTTATATCTGTATATATATATATATATATACAATTCTGCAGATATTATAAGAACATTTTCTGTTGCAAACACAAATATTCTTTTTAATGATACAAGGAAACAGAGACCCTAATGCCTAACACTGCACATTTGTGATCCTAGTTTTAGCTTGGTAATTTATGATAGGCACACCAAGCTAGATGTTAAAATATCAACTGATAACTTTATTTACAATAAAAATATATTATTAATTTAACAATTATCTCATGTAATACAGACAAAATACATGTCAATACAGACAACATATATGACTATATATAGACAAAAGCCCAGAAATCATATAAAGTGAGCTCTACACACAGACTGATTCTAAAATTAATCTTTCAAATTCATCTCTTAAGTTTGACAAACAGAAAGCATTTTAGTAATTACATTCCTTCTATTTATTTTCTTGAGATAGAAAATTTTGGTCCTCTGAAACACTGACTTAGAGAAGAAAAGGATTTGTTTTGCCTGATACTTCCAGGGGATAGAGTTTGTTATAATGGTGAGGGCATGGCACCAGGAGAAAGAAACTTACCCATGGGGCAATGGGAAGGCAGCCAGATCATAAATCATCTTCACACAGGAAGCTGAGAGAGAAAATGGGAAGTTGGGTCAAATTAAATTAATTCAAATCTACCTAGAGTAACTTACTTGTTCAAACAAGGGTCCACCAATTAAAGAACACTTGAAGAACTCCAAAGCATTCATATACAGACACAGACATACTCATAGACACACGCACACAAACACACACACACACGCATGCACACACACATACACACACACACAGAGGCAGAGAGAGAGAGACAGAGAGAGAAAGAGAGAGAGAGACTTTCAATCAGATATGCCAAGAATAGCAATTTTAACAATATTTTCAAAAATAAATGCAGAAATGTGGTAGTTAGAGTGTTGTTTGGTTTTTCAGGAACTCTGGGGGAAGATTGTTTTCACCAAAACAATTTTAGGAATCATCCTGAGTTTACAAGATCTTATCTGCTGTAACTCAGGAGTGCCAAGACAGAGGAAAAAATACTTTCTATGGTTGCACAAATGTCAATAGAGATTTCCTCAATGTGCTGGTGAATGGTTGTTCCTGTAAAGAACTTTCCTCTCTGCCTCTTATGCAAGGCTGATTAACTGATTAGAACTGCAATGATTGTGGAGAGGTTAAAGTGCTTCAGGCCCAGGGCCAGATACAGATGAACTTTAGTGCCCGTCATAGTCACTAATAATCTACCTTTGTATACGACCTAAAGTGAAAACTTTGGGATATATTAATTGAACAGACTAGTGACAAAAAGCTGAGATTATCGTCACATAGCAACGGCCTCTGGATCTCTACCAGATATTTCTGAGAGGGTCCATCAATGTATTTAAAGAGTCACATGATTTATGATTTCCTTTGTTACCATGACACTTCATGAAATTGTTACCACATGGGAACATGGAATTTAGTGTTAACTGAATCTGTGTTTTTGGGCCATGGTTACTCATATTTAGAATAAACTGTATCCTACCCTTTGTGGTGAAATTTCTGTTTTGTGCCAAACAGTTATGATGGCTAGATGTGGAAGCCTCCAAAATAATCCACTTTTCACTGGATGAGACAGGCATCAATATGGATCCCTCTATCCAAACTGCCAGTATTATTTCCTCATGTGTATTTTGGTGAATGCTTTTCTTGGCTCTAAATTTCCTTGATTTGGTCAACAGTAAAAGAAATGTGACTATTTTAGATTCATATTTTGCCTATCATTCTCTGATCTTCATTCTTTATCTCCAAGAAGAGCAAAATCACTGTTCCAATAAAAGGTGACATTTATGGCCTAGTTTAAGATAAAAACAAAATAGAGGACATCCCATGCTACGCTTAAACATCATCAAGGCTGCTTCCGACTGGGAAGCTCTCTCACCTCCATTTGGATGCCTTAACCTACCTTTGAGGAGCGCTCTTTCTCTTAACCTTTATGCTTAAGTTTTCATTAAAAGACTTTTTACTATACCCCAAGTCACAAATCCTGATTTGGCATGAGTTGGGTCCTGGAAAGTCTAGGGGAACTCTCCAGGCTGCTGTAGATGACAATGTATAGCTATGTCTCTGTCTCAACTAAGGTTTCTAGGTGTTCATGCCAGACTCAAACTTGAAGGATAGTTGATGAGTTTGCCTGTTCATCACTCAGTTTATCTGCGTTGCTAAGCATGGCTTACAAGTTACCTGAGGTTTCTACATCGTGTTGAAAACATACCACTGGAACTAAAAATAGAAATCTAGACTTATCTAAACCCTATTCCTTAGTAGATGAAATAATATGTGAATTTTCTAGGGGATATCTTTCAGAAAGGTTATGCTCACAAATGTCCCAAGCAACTCTACTCTACAAGAGAGCATCCTGAGACACAATGGAGGCTTCTTGAGAAAGCAGTACATTCTGAATTTATATCACACTAGGATGGTTATGCCTTCCCTAAATTATTCAAGGGACTTTCTGCTCCTTCTCTTCCCTTCATCTCTTCTCTGTTTTGTGGAAAGTTAATTGCTTCAACAAGGGAGACTCTGCCTGGGTCCCAACCCCCATGATTTTCTGAGAAGGGGCTGACTCAGAATGTTTAAAGTCAATTTAGGAGACTCCATGCATTTTGGTTTCTTAAGAGGTTCAAACTTAAGCTGACTATCGACTTTGTACTAGATGAACATTAGAATCTTATGGTGGGGAACTTAGTGTATGTTTCTCAGATATCAGTGGATGGAATCTTTTCTGATTTATGGGAAGACTCAGGATGTCTCGACAGAAATGTAGCCACCTAAGCATTGGTGATGACCCAATACCAGATAAATATGGGACAGATCATCTTTATGTAGACCAGGACAATTTACAGGTGAGATTGGTACTAAGCATGTAGCTGATAGCTGGTTCAGGATGCTATTCCTCTTTTTAGTTCCTCTTCTTTCATAGTTATGTGAGCAGGCATGGGAAATGGAGTTCAGCCGACTACAAATTAAAAGAGTAAATATTCTTTTTGTTTGTTTGTTTGTTTGTTTAACCTAAAGTAACGTTGAGGATGGTAGTTTTTTCTGTAATAACACTTCATCCTCAGATGAATAGCTCTAAAATAGAAAAGAATGTCACCTTAAGTCCACATGATAAACTTGAACTTTTGATCATTTTACTCAGCCTTCAGCATATAATAAAAAGATAGGGATATATGAGCTTTCGACTGGATTAATATACTGGGCACACCTGCATTGCATGTAATTGTGTCTAGTCTAAGATATGCATTTCCACATGTTGTTTTTGTCCCAGATAAAAACTGATAAATCCTGTGATCATTTCAATTTTTATTTATTTGCATTGAGCACTCTTATAGGCATATAAACTTATATACATGTATATATGCATATACGTAGGATGCTCAATTAAGCTGCACAAGTGCATATTTATAAATGTGAGTGTTTGAGTTATTTTTTTAAAAGACTTGATGAATGTGCACTGCTTTATACAGGTAGGCTAAAATATCTTCAAACTTATTAATATGGTATTTGGCGTCACTTAAGTGTTTTAGAAAAACCTTAACATGTTATTTGTTTATATTAGACACCATTCCTTGGAACTGAAGAACTAATGCTTAATCAAGCTATAAAATATAATATTAATGCACATAGATTTTGATAAGGATTTTCTTCCAAAACAGGCTATAATGAAAAAATTTATTAGAATTTATTTCAACTAAGTAATAGTCATGGAAAAAATAAGAATTATATGTTATACAATGCTTTATGTTAATCAAAACGCCTCTTAGCAATATATCTTAAAAATACTTATTAAAATAAATTATCTTCCAAAATATTCTTAACATATAAATAAAAATTCTAATAAATGTTCTTACTGTACTGTAATAGAAATAATAAGGACAGATTTCAAAGATATTATTTTTAAATTTTCCTTTACATGATTGTGATTTCAGGAGGGAGATCGAATCCCAACAAACAGTCACATTCAAAACCTAAATATTTCAAAGTTCTTATCTCTTCTAGTTTAAACTGAAGGAAAAGCATTAGTTTAAAACCAGGCTGTCAATGACTGCTCACCCTGCCTAAAGCCTCATCACTTTTCAGGCAAAGTTCTGTGTCTTTAAAAGTCAAGTTTTCTGTTTAATATTAGCTCATACCATTAAGAGGATAAATTTGCTCTTAGAAAATTTATTTAGCAGTTGCTTAGAGCTATGAAAATAAAACCAAATGGTGTAACTTTAATACTGGCAAGTTACAGATCTAAATAAAAGCTACAAAAATCATATTTTACGACAAAGAATCCACCTTCAGTTACAGCTGTGTACATCTATGGACTGTCTACAGCTACTTGGGATTTTATATCCTGGACATAGGACCAAAGTAGTTCATAAGTAAGTGCAAATTGTAATTACCAAATTAAACCCAAATTCTTTTCAGCTCCTATTATAACTGTCATTTGAAGGGAAAAGCCACAACTCCAAAGTTCTGTCTAGTTAAGCTTGCGACACAGAAGGGCAGAGAACTCTGATCATTAGGAGTGGACCTGATCCAACTGGAAAGAGTGGCTAAGACCTCTGCCTAGAGATGGAGGGTTGGGCCAGTAGGGGCGGGGTGTCTGTGCTCTCTGGGTCTTAGGGCCTCCAAGGGATATGGAGGGGTGTGATCGGAAGTGGACTGAGTAGATTATTTAAGAGGAATATAAAATTAGGAGCCCTGAACCTTAGCTGAGACCCTCACTCCTCTGAAGAGTCCACTTGGATACCAACCATGCTTGCTGCCGTGGGCTCCCTGGTGACCTCCATCTGGGCCATGTTCCATCTCCGGACTCTACTGCTGGCTGTGGTCACCTTCTTGTTCCTGGCTGACTACCTCAAAAGACAGCACCCCAAGAACTTTCCGCCGGGGCCAAGACGCCTGCCCTTCGTGGGCAACATACTGCAGTTGAGCATGGAGCAGCAGCATCTGGTGGTCCAGCAGGTAGGAAGGTACAAGGCAGTCTGGCTGTAGCTGAACTAATCCTGAGCTGGTGGATATTAGACTTCCAGGAACTGGGGGCGGGGGCGGGCAGGCAGGGATCCAAGGCTCATGTTCCTGGTGGCTAAGCCCAGGACACATAGTTAGCTTCTAAACATGCACTTTTAAGAAATATGCGTTAAGCAGGGCAGTTGTGACGGATCTCTACGAGATTGAGGACAGCATGATCTATAGCGCGAGTTCCAGGACAGCCATGGCTACTCAGAAAAACCTGAGAGAGAGAGAGAGAGAGAGAGAGAGAGAAAGAAAGAGAGAGAGGAAGGGAGGGAAGAAGGGAGGGAGGGACGGACGGAGGGAGGGAGAGAGGGAGGAGGGAGGGAGGGAGGGAGGGAGGGAGAGAGCATACTTCCTAGGTGATGGTTCCATTTAGGTTAGAGAAAACACTGTAGGATTTGAATTCTTTAAATATGTCCAGGTCTGTGTGATGATTTAATAGTAAATGATGATAGAGACAGATATGTCCTGCTTCCTTAAGAAGTGAGTGTAAAGTCCAGGTCTCAGCTTAGTTGATTAAAGTGCTTCTCAGAAAAAATATCAAGTTGGAGGCAGGGTGCCTGTTCTACTCCTCTTGACTGAACTTTGGTTTAGGTGTTTGCTCTCTCTTACTGAGCCTTAGTTTTATACATCCTTGCTGACTGCTCACTTACTGATGTTATCAGTTACTAAGAAAGCCACAAGCAAGTGTCCAGGAACCCTGGAAGAGTGAACATTTCTCCATTCAGTTCTGGACGCTCTGCCCAATTAAATTGGGAAGTTTGTTCTGTGTAAACAGTGACATTTAAGATTGGCAGGCCATTTGATGACATAAACATACGGTTTTGTAATGTCACTCCTATGCAGAGTAAATTTGTTTTTCCTGAATTTTCTTTGCTCTCTTACACCCTGAAGCCTTCCCTTTGGTCAGAATGTGAAAGGCTTTGGCTTTTCAGTTCTTTTATTTTTACCCACATGTAACACCAGAATTGCATTCATCTAGACTGCATATATTGGGAAATTTATTTATTATTCCAGTCTCATCATTAATTGGGAGAGATAGAACATGTCTGTTTACAATTTACATGTAAGCATTTAAACTCAATGTTTTATTGTTTTGTGGTTTGTCTATTTGCTCTGCTTTCATTCTTTCATTTTTGGTTTCCTATCCTGCCACGGGTTTCTTGGACACTCTCTGAGTAGATGCCTTTTGGTGCGGGAAAATTGTCTGTATTCTGTTAATCATGATTTAAATAAATGCTGATTGGCCATTAGTCAGGATGTATAGGTGGGACATCCAGACAGGAAGTGGAGGCGGAGCAAGGAGAATAGGATAATTCTGGGAAGCAGGAAGCTCTCTTGGCATTCCTGCCTGGACCACTGAAGAAGCAGGATGTGACCTCCCCCGCTGAGAAAAGTACTGAACCATGTGGCTAACATAGATAAGGATAATGGGTTAATATAAGAAGTCACAGTTCACCTCACAGGCTCAGCCCAAGAGACACAAGCAAGTGACAAGATGGCATAGATGAACCCCACCACTGTAACCAGTTGAGGGTCCCATTTGATGGTGTTTGACTCTGGGACATAGAAGCAAAAGGTTAAAACAATCTTGGGCCTGATGAGACTCACTTTTCTTGTTCTTTGGCAAAATGGAGTAAACTTTGGTGGGAGGTTTGCTTCTGGCAAATGCTATCATAAGTTACAAAAATAAAAAGAAATTATTTTATTTAATCTTGTCAGGGTTAAAATATTTGATCTATGTCTTGCTACACAGTCATTTGAGGTTGGGTGATATATCTGGTGTCACAGAAATAGTTCACGGTAACATTGAGGCTGGAAACATCTTGCCAGTCCAGTAATGTCATATCTTTATTTTGTATTTCCTATGGGTTTACATTTTGATATCTGTGTATAATCAAATGAATTTAAATGATGCAACTTAGGTATAATTAAATTTTAATTCTTGCTATGGGGAAAAATCCCCACAAGCTGATGCCTGGTTTTCCCTTTGGTGTTTATGCCCCTTCATTCAGCCACCATGAAAAGCACACATGGATTCACATTAGCAATCTAGCAATCATCTGTTAACATTCCATTTTCCACTATTGATGAAAGGGGTAATCTGATTTCCCCAGGTTGCTCAGTGGGATAATGGCAAAACAAGTTCTTGAACCATACATGATTTGACTCAAAAGATATATATATATATATATATATATATATATATAGAGAGAGAGAGAGAGAGAGAGAGAGAGAGAGAGAGACAGAGACAGAGAGAGACAGAGAGAGACAGAGAGAGAGAGAGAGAGGTCCCATAGAATAAAATAGCCTTTAATCTAGATATATTTCCTCACAGGCTCATTCAGTCAAGAGACACTAACAAATGCTTGGCATGACAGGCATAACACAGGAGAGTCTAGGGTCCAATGAGTCCTATGGATTCACACAATCAATTGTGATATCATATGAAATCCAGACGAATGGGCAGCTATGGGCCTGGCCTTTGAAAGAATGATGTCACCAGTTGTGCTACGCCTAGAAGGAACGTTTAACAAGTGTCTAGTGAAGTAAAGGGATGGGACATTTTAGATCAATTTAGGTGACATCACTCAAAACAGGGTGAGGACAGTGAAGAAGGTGGCTCCTTGCTGAGCACACGGGGACTCTACTTCCCTCCATCTTATAGTCTCTTAGCTCTCTCCACAGTAGTTCACAGAATTCTTACAGGAACATTACTTAAATAAGAGAAAGTCTTGTCAGACTGTGATACACAACATAGATATTAGCATGTACTTCATGCTAGCTGTAACGATGGGACCCCAACATAAAATGGTCCTGAATATGCCTCATATGATCGTTGCATGTATAAAATTACTCAGTAGATTCCAAGTCACTGTTAGGATGTCTCCTATGAGTTGAAGCTCATTCCATTTTCTTTCTTTTCCTTTTATTCATGTTTTAAATATTATCAGAGCAGACCCCTGAGAACCCAGGTCCATTTTTACACATCAGCCAGGATTTTTGTGACATGAATGCTGCATGAGCCCATCAGCACTGTCTCTGGGTTCTGCCCCTCCACCTTTTGGTTGCTTCCATTACAAGAGCCCTCTTCTAAATCACATTCTAATATTTAAATAGCCACAGTTATTTTCCTATTGCTTCTGTTATCATGGCTATTTATACAAGAAAGCCATCAACAGATATTTTCATTTACTGTGAATTCCATGCTTGCAGGTCATAGAGGTTGTTCAGTGGGCAAGGGCACTTGCTGAAAACTTGGTAATCTGAATTTGATCACCTGGACTCACATGGTAAGAGGAGAGTACAGACTCCCCAAGATGTCCTCTGACCTACTCATGTGCAACACCACCCTTCACATACAACATATGCACACACACACATGCACACATGAACAATTAATGAATAAAATGATGTAAAACTATTTTTTTTATTCTGTGCTACCTACATCAGACTCACACAGACATACCTTGGTCTTTACCAGGTGGCATACACTGTGTTCTGCTTGTCCTAGACTGCAGAATGCCGGAGTTAGAGCATTTGCTAATTTACTGAAATCTATGTACTAAAATCTTCATATGGGATACACATTACAACATCATCCACTCATTGATTCATGTTAATGAATTTGTATTGGTAAGTCTCGTTCTTGAAGTTGATTTGAGTTTAGGACATTTCAAAGAACAGAAAATCAAAACCATTATTACATAACAAGGTGTATCATTCACAGGGAAATAAAGACTTATAAGTATGATTGCCATTTGCTACACATATGTCGGCCATCCCTGGACAGAGGGGTATGAGCACACTCGCCTCTAACTATTGAAATATGTTTCAGCTTGTGAAGAAGTATGGGAATGTTTTCAGTTTGGATTTTGGAATCAAGTCTTCAGTGATTGTAAGCAGTCTGCCTTTAATCAAAGAAGCCTTTACTCACCTGGACGAAAACTTTATGAGTCGCCCAAAATTGCCATTGCAAAATCAAGTCTTTAATGAAAATGGTAAGACTGTTATGTGTTGTCGGATATGCATTGTAATTTTTAAGATACATAAAAGACACCTAGATTCCTTATGTATCCATCACTCGCGTAAGCCAACACCTTCATGAAATGCCATCATTAATGGGTGCTGGACACCACATTGCTTGACTGAAAGCACTCATAAGATGGTTAATAGTGTGTCCTTTTAGAGACAGGGGGAAACCACATGTTTGGAAAAACTAACTCTAGAAACTTTGATAGGAAGGAACCACAGCACCAAAACACAGCCAGACCCTGTGCTCACTTTCATTTTGCCACATCAACCCTAGGAAAATGGATGTGAGGCAGCTTTTCCTTTCTACTGCATCTTGCTAATAGGTGCTTACACTGTATCATTAAAGTCATGAGGATCTCTAGGCTCCTAGCCACCATTATAACTTGTTAGTATGAATACTTTATATTATTGTCAAGTAAAGTCATAAGTTGAACACAGAATTTGAAATCTATTAATCCAACAGAACAGCCTCTTAGGCCCTTTCTAATTACTCTACGTCAATTCACTGTGTTGTCTGTTGTAAGAAGCAGAGTGCTAGACATCTGTCTTAGAGTTACTTTACTGTGATGAAATACTAAAGACACTTGGGGAAGAGAGGGTTTATTCAGGGCAAAGACCTGGAGTCAGGGGCTGGCACAGAGGCCGTGGAGGAAAACTGCTTTCTGTCTTGATCCTCGTGCTTAAACAGCCTGCTTTCTTATTGAAACCAGGGCCATCACCCAGGGTTAGCAGCAACCACATGGGATAGATGCTCCCACATCAAACATTCATTAAGAAAATGCCCTACAGCCTTGCCTACAAGCCTATCTTCTTGTATTTTCTCAATTGTGGCTCCCCACTGTAGAATAAATCGCTTGTGTCATAGTAACATAAAACCAGTCAGCACAGTAAAAGTTAATGCCAGGAATTAAATAGTAAAGCAGTATCAATGCAGAAGCTATTTAATCAGAGATGTCTAACATTGTATGAAGATTCTGGAAAATCTTCTCTGAGTAAATGAAATTCAGTTAATGACTTGAAAAAATAATTTCTCAAGGGGGTATAATATCCTTGAAAGGACAAAAAGGAGAGAAGTATTGAGGAATGGAAAGACATCCAGTGTTGGAAGCATGGTATTTAAAGGACATAGTTAAGCACTCTTGAAACTTCTGAGCTCCATTGGAAAGAGCACAATGCTAATTTTTATTCTAACAGCCAGGAAGACTTCTCAGTGGTTTCGAGCAGAGGAGATCTTAGGATTTCAGGTAGAGAGTGGAGGAAAGACATTAGGAAACTTGTTTTAGATATGAAGGGTGGAAGCTTACACACTCCAGTTGCTAAGCTAGACTGTGAATTAGACCAGGGTGATGGCATTGAAGCCTTATAAACATGAGTTCAGGCATGCCAAAAGGATGCCAAAATGACTCCATAATCTAGACATCAGGAGAGCAGGATGCTGAGAAAACGCCACCAGCAGTTTGTTGGCTAACCTTGGTAGTCAACTTATCTGCATTTGGAACCAACTAAAATCCTCAAAACTGGGAAAACAAATGAGGAGTCTTGCTTCTTTGGAATTTTTGAGGTGAGAATACCTACCCTAAATCTGCATCACTTGAGATCAGACGACCCACTCTAAATTTGAGACACACCTTCTGCTGGCAGCTCATATAAAAGGACGTTGAAAAAGGAAGCTTTGGCCATTCATTCTCTTGCCCTTGCACTCACTGGAGATTTCAGCAATCCTGCTGATGAAGAATCCCTTCGCTAGTATGAGAATCTACTTTTCTAGGATTCCACTGTATGCAGAAGACTAGGTGAGACATCCAGCCTTATAGATTGAACAATCATAGCATTATTGGCCTTTCCATTAAGAGACAGCCATTTTTAGACTAGCTTATAAGCCACTCTAATAAATACTGCTTTACTATCTCTATATCCATTCTATCTCTTCTAGTCCTTAAGAGGAGTCGTTCTCAACCTTGGGGCACCACCCACTTAGGGACTGAACAACCCATTAAAAGGGGTCACTAAGACTGTTGGATATATGTGCAGTATGATTCATAACAGTAAACAAACTACAGTTGTGAACTAGCAACAAAAATAATTGTATGCTTGGAGTCATAACATATATATATATACATATATATATATATACATATATATATATACACATGTTAAACACAAATTGTAGAAGCTTTGGTTCGGGGGAGAATTAAGTTTGATCACCTCATTAACTACCTAGTTACCATGTTCCTTAAAATTTTACTTTGCCCATGCATCTCTTTTTTCTATCAATTTTTATAGATCTGGAATGTTCTGGTAATAACATTTGTGTTTTTCTAAGAGTATTAAAATTAAAGAATATATTAAAAATACTGACTAAACAGTGATGTTGTAAGCCACCAGGAGATGCTAGCCACTATGCTTTTTCTTTTGTGATATTGTCTCTCTCTCTAGACAGCTGTCAAGTCCGTTATTGGCCCTTCTCCTTTCCATCATACATGTGACCATCCCATTTGTCAGGCAGTTTTAAATCAGAACCCCAATGCTGTAATGCTGTATTGCTTCTTTCCAGGACTGATCTTCTCCAGCGGCCAGACATGGAAGGAGCAGAGAAGGTTTGCCCTGATGACCCTGAGGAACTTTGGGTTGGGAAAGAAGAGCTTAGAGCAGCGCATACAGGAAGAGGCCCAACACCTTGTGGAGGTCATAAAAGAGGAGGAAGGTGGGCATTCCACAGGGCAGGTGTGGGAGGTTGTGGCCCTCTCATTCATTAAACAGAATTCACCTAAGTATCTAAGTGTTTGTCCTGGACTGTGCACTGTGCCGAACATTGAGCATTGAACAGTGAACATGTAGCCATGACCTTGCACCAGAGTTTGCAGCTAATTACACAAACGGTCATTAGACACGCTGCTGCCTTAAGGCCTGGTCATCAGTCTGGATTCCCAGATATTAACAGATTCTTTGGTGTATGTTAAACCTCATATCAAGCTAATCCAGAGCCTCTTACATAGCTCTCTATTATGTATGTTTCTCTGTCATGTGGAATTAACAAACCAATATCTTTAAAAGATGCACTTTTTCTTTATCTACCTCCAGGACAGCCTTTCAACCCTCACTTCAAGATCAACAATGCTGTTTCCAATATCATTTGCTCCATCACCTTCGGAGAGCGTTTTGAGTACCATGACAGTCAGTTTCAGGAGCTGTTGAGGTTACTGGATAAGGCCATGTATTTGAGTTCCACAAAGATGGTCCGGGTAAGCATTCTAGATTTTTTTATATTGGTAGAAAATTGGACTGTTGCTAATTCAAGTACAAATGGATTTTTTCTTTTAATTTCCAGGACTATTTGAAGCTAAAATATAATATCTTTGAGATGAGTTTGTTACTAACTTATCTGTCGATTTGGAAGTTTTGAATAAGAAAACTTACTGTGTATAGAAAATTTTTCTAATATTTTAATGAAGTACCAACATTTATGTGGGATCCATGCATGTTCAAATGCTGCTCTTTTTTATTTTTATTTATTTTTTCCACATTTAATATTTTATTATTGCATTATAAATAGTACCATTCAAAATTTCCACCTCCTCCGCTCCTCACATTTCCCTCCCGCTTCCACACTCCCCCTCCCCTTTTCCCCTCCAGTCCTAAGAGAGGGCAGGTAACCCTGCCCTGTGGGAAGCCCAAGGCCCTCTCACCTCCATCCAGGCCTAGGAAGGTGTGAATCCCAACTGACTAGGATCCAAAAAAGCGAATACATGCAGTGCCATTATCATTGGCTTCTAAGTCAGTCCCCATTGTCAGTCATATTCAGAGAGTCTGTTTTGATCACATGCTCGTTCAGTCCCAGTCCAGCTGGCCTTGATGAGCTCCCACTAGATGGGCATACCATCTCAAAGGGTGGACGAATCCCTTGCGGTTCTGACTTCTGTGTTCATCTTCTCCCTCCTTCTGCTCTTCAACTGGGCCTTGGGAGCTCAGTCCAGTGTTCCAACGTGGGTGTCTGTCTCTATCGCCATCTGTCGCCGGATGAATATTCTGCTCTTCGACTGGACCTTGGGAGCTCAATCCATTGCTCTGGTGTGAATGTGGGTCTCTGTCTCTATCTCCATCCATCGGACGAAATTTCTATGGATGTGATCAAGATATTCATCAGTGTGACTATGGGACAATGATAGTTCCGGCACGCTCTCCTCTACTGCCCAAGGACCTAGCTTCTCTGGGCTTGTGAGCTATAAGCTTAGTGTACTTTGTTTTATGGCTAGGGTCCACTAATGAGTGAATACATACCCTAATCGTCTTTTTGGGTTTGGGTTACCTCACTCAGGATAGCTTTTTCTACTTCCATCCATTTGCATGCAAAATTCAAGCTGTCATTGTTTTTTACTGCTGCGTAGTACTCTAATGTGTATATATTCCACACTTTCTTGATCCATTCTTCCATTGAGGGGCACCTCGGTTGTTTCCAGGTTCTGGCTATTACAAATAATGCTGCTATGAACATAGTTGCACAAATGCTTTTGTAGTATGATTGGGCATCT
>PVIU01019299.1:0-36752 GCA_004026605.1 Ondatra zibethicus
GATAGAACAAGGGGCCTGGGCACTGGGAACACAGCCCGAGCCCCTCATTGCAACAGGGCTCTGTCCTGACCACGCCCCCAGCCCCTCACTGGGGGATTCTAGGCGGGGCTCCTCCCTTGGCAGGTGCCCTCTGTAATCACAGACACTGGATTGTTATTCCCTAGAGCTTGAGTAAGTGCTCTCTTGCAGTGACAAGTGTGTTCCACTGCTGACCCATCTTTTTAGCCCCTGTCATTCCTTTTTCTTTTCCCCCCATAAATGCCACAAATCCTGAGCTTTTTAGTGCTTCTTCACCATGCACTTGCAATTGGCCTGGGCCCCGTTTCCTTTGTCCTGCAGCCCCAGGTACCAATTCCTTCCCTCTCTGAACCTCCCCACACAGCATTTTCCCATCTACATTTCATATACAAGATGAAGTAATTGTTTTCTGGCTCTAGCTTTGTTTAACACCGTGACCCCCCCCCATCATCTTTCACCTCCCTCCACCCTGCTGGCTCACTGTCCTCACAATGGTTCTGAGGTGGAGGCAGGAGGACAAGGAATCTGAGGTCATCCTCAGATTCAGAGTGAGCTTGTGGCCAGCCTGGATGAGGTGGACCAGAGCTGACTTCTGCATCTGGAGGGCAGCTTCCTCTACACTTCCGGTCCTTTTCTCCGAAGATGCGCGGTCTGGGGCCCTGCCAGGGCTGTGCAAGGTGCCGGTTTCCTTTCTCCGAAGCCCCTGCCTGGGTGGGGATCATCGCAGCCGGGCCTTGGCACCACAAACTCCCTCCCGATCCTGCTTCCGGGAGCCAGGCTCGTTGCAACTGAGGAGCAACTTCAGGGGTCTGGGTACACCCACGACCCCTGCTCAGGAGCCAGGCTAGGGACATTCTCAGAAGGCAGAGCAGATTAGCCAAGGAGCCTCCTGGGATTACAGGCGTGTGCTGCTGCACCCGGCTTTTTATGTGGGTGCTGGGGTCCAAACTCACAAAGCAGTGGCTTTATGGACTCAGCCATATCGCTGCCCTCCCCAGATTCTTTTATTTTCATGGGATCATGGCGGTGCCCTTGTCATCCAAGCACCCTGGAGGTAGAAGCAGGAGGCTAGCCACAAGTTCCAGGGTATACACGCGCTCTGCTACCCTGGGGCTGCATAGCAAGACTGTCTCAAAATAAAGCAAAACAGCAATTCTGCGTATGAACACTGAGGGCAGGTCTGCCACAGGCCTCTGCTAAGCAAGACCGCATAGCTACAGAATGACCAGAACAGCCCTGTCATATGCTGCAGGTCACCACCAAGGGCCATCAAGGAGCACGTGCTGGCCTATGTATCACCAGTCATGGGACCCTAGGAGCCAATTCCAGGGCCTCAGCTTTCTGCTCTGTGATACGGGCTTGCTCCCACCAACCTCACAGATTAGTGAGGCTGGGGAACCCGAAATGATCCCCGCAGCTGGGCTCGGGTAGTTAGACGCTAAGAATCAGGCACTGACTCCTAGGGCTAAGGGCTCTTAGGGGCTTCAGTTCTAGGCACTTAGGCACCTGAACTCAGCTGCACTGACATACACTGCATCCTTCCTAAGACTCTGGCTCAGTCCTCTGCGGGAATCCCATTCTAAGAGATTCACTGACAAAATCAGGTCCAGAGAGGTGAAGACACCATCAAGGCACAGCATTTAGAAGTAGGATGGATGGAGATAAAATTATATCCCCCTGCCCCATCTCCCAGCTTTTCTGTGCCTCAATTCACCCTCGCCATGCAGCCCCACCTATAGGGACAAAGGAGATGTTGGGCATTCTTAACAACCCCAGAATTAGGTGAAAGGTTAGAGCCAGGGGAGCCCCACCCTGTCCTGGAGGCAGATTCTAGGTGTTGGGTGTCACAGATTCCTGGAGGCTGAAAGGCCTTGCTCACTGGGATCCTGGGCATGCCCCTCCCCCCTCCGAGAACAGCATGGTGTCCCTTCCCTGAGGCTGGCAGCAGGGCAGTGGGGCTGTGGCTGCTCCTTGTGATGGATGAGACCAACCTCAGGTCAGCTGGCTAGGAGAGGAGGAGGAGAAGAAGTCAGCTAGCCAGGCTGGGTGGAGGAATCCCCAAAGAAGCTAAAAATAGCCATGGGAAGTACTCTGTGTCTCCAAATAGAAAGAACCAGCTTGGCCCAGCAGAAGGCCAGGGCAGGCTGGAGAGAGGTGCCTAGGGGAACCTTCCACCAAGGCTCTCCCCCAACCTCTCCTTCCTCCAGTCCTTCACAGCCCTCCTCCCCAGAGCTGGCTGTCCCCAAGCCTGCACAGAGTTTAGGCACCTCAGAAAATGAAGCAAACCTCCTCCCTTCCCCCAGGTACTGGCTGGCCTCAAGACTGCTGACCTGGGAACTGGGAGGGCCCAAGCCACCCGGTCTAAAAGTAGCTCTCACCTCCTCCCAGGCTATATTTAGAGTCTTGTCTGCCTTGGAGTCAGCAGGAGCCAGTGGGCACACCCCACCCGGCCAGGCCAGCCAGGCGTTCTGGCTCCCATGTGGGCACCGCCTCAGGCCACAGCAGAGGCCAGCAATCAAGAGCAGTCAACACTGGGTTACAGGTTTGACACCAGTTGTGGTGTGTGGAGCCGTGTCCCCCAAAGACCCTCTCCGAGCCAACTTGTGCAGAATGCAGAATGGTGATGGAAGGGAGGGGCTGGCTTGCAGAGAGCATTAGTGTGGTCCTTTGGAGACAGGGACTCCTGTAGCCCAGGCTGACCTCAAACTCACTGGGTAGCCGAGGATGACCTTGAACTCCTAACCCTCCTCACTCTCCCAAGTGCTGGGATGGCAAGCTTGTGTCACTTCACCGGGTTATGTGGGGTGCTTGGACGGAAACCGGGGACCTGTACCCTGAACTTCAACCTCAGCCCTGGTTTTTGTTTCCTTTTGTTTTGTGTAACTCCAGGTGTCTTCAAGCTCACAGCAGTTCTCCTGTCTCAGCCTCCTGAGCTGTTTGCGTGAGAGTCATGCATCACTATTCCAGCAGGTTTATGCTTGCTGAGGGTGGAGCCCAGAATTTTTTTCAGCCAGGAAGGCGCTGTACCCACGAAGCCCAGCCCAGTCCCACCTGCTTTGGAATAAAGATACTTCCAGCAGGAAGTAAGTCTGGATCAGGTGCCAAGACCCCAGTCTGCAACTCTGTTGCCACAGACATGAGCTGCCATGGCAGACAGGACAAGCCTCATTTTTCCCGTATGTAAAATAAGGATCACACAGCATAAGGCCACAACCAGACCCGTCTTAAGTACCCGAATGCACAAATGCACACACAAAACACAAAGGCAAACCCAGGGACACTTTTTATTTCTTTTCCATGTGCCCAGCCTGCGCAGAATCAAACGTAGGGCTGATGTCATCCGAGCCCGGGTCCAGCGTGGCCCACGCAAGCCGGCGCCACCGCCACTGGCGTTCTCGCCAGGGAATCCCCGCCCGGGTGGAAACCCGTGACGCCCGCGCAGATCTTCCGGCTCCCGGAGCGGCGGGCGTGGCCACTGGCTGGGGCGTGGCCGGGGCGTGGCCTCGTTCTCTAACAGCTGCAAAGCGGGTGCCCTGGTGCCTGCATGCCGGCGAGGGGGGGGTGAGTGCTAGCACCCGTGAGTTTGTGGCATACCCGAAACTCCCGCGGGCAGTGATCCCGCGTGGAATGCACTGTGGAATTAGAGTCTGTGCACCCGCAGGCTGTGCGGAGAGTGAGGGACCCGAGACCCGAGCCAGGGCTCAGTCAATATTAAGCTCTGAGTACCGCCCTCAGTCAGTGCCACCACATAAACTGAGCCGGGTGCGTGCCTGTCATCGTCATCCCAGCACAGGGGTACTGGGCAGGAGGGTTAGGAGTTCAAAGCCATCCTAAAGTGTACAAGGAGTTTGAGGCCAGCTTGGTCTGAGACCTTTCCAAGACCTAGTCTGATTCTTCAAGACCTTCAAGGGGGCAAGAATGGAAAGGAGGCCCCCAAAGTATCCCCTCCCCTGACTGGATACGTGCGTGCACACACCCTGCAGGTGCTCCAGGACTGTGGGCGTGGGGCCACCACTATGACTGGCAAGCTGTTCACTGTGTCCCCACCAGTCTGGGATCTAATTACGGTCAGGGTGAGACGGACTGGCTGGAAAGATGAACACATCCCAGTATGTCTGAGCCTGTCTGGGTCTCCCTGGCCCTTCAGAGTCAGTTCCCCGGGCTGCTGGGAAAAGGAGATCGTGGGTGGGGCTGGAATGACCTTGGTGTGGTCACTTGGAAGAAACCTTTCGTTTCTATGTGGATCCTAGAAGGCGGGGAATTGCTGCCTGACCCGGGCTTCTATGATGGAAGGCGCTCAGCATGTTCTCACTGATAGAAAGAGAAAGCCAGAACCGGCTCCCACAAGTTAGTCCTGTCACCCACACATACGCAGTGGTACCTGTACATCCCGCCCAAAACAAATAAAATTAAAACCATTTTTAAGGTAAAAGGAGAAAGGAAGAAAAGATATATTTCTGGGTATGTGAATGGATGCCCCAGCTGCATCCTCTCAACTCCACTCTGGATCTCAGCCTCTTCCTCCCCCAGGGTCTCACTGCTGTCCTCCCAGCAGGGTCCCTGCCAGTGGGAGAGTGAGACCCTCCCCTCCTGGGGCCTCGTTTTCCTACTGTGAAATGAGAGGAGGCTTCTGAGGGTGCCTGGATGTCAGTTTCCCAAGAGGATGATTGACCCCTAGCCGACTCTGCCACCATCATCCCCACCTATGCTGGTTGTTCTTTTCTGGAATGTTCTGCAAGCAAAGGAAATCTCAAATCATGAAAATACTTGTAGGGAGTATGGGACTGACCACACCCTAGATGTCCCTCCAAACCCAGACCTGGGTGCCCCAGCGGCCTTGGAGAGAAGACCAGGGGAAGTGTGACCCAGGAAGGTGAGGGATGGAGCATTGGAGAATACCCTTGCCTTGCGTGTCCCCGGCTCTAGTTTCTGCCAGGGAGAGAGTTATAGTGTAGGTAGGTGCTTACGTGCTCACACTGTTCCTTCCAGAGATTTTTTTTTCTTGTTTGTGATGTACAAGTGCTGGTGCATAATTACTGCACATTTACAAACCGAAATGTCTGTGTATTCTTGTACTGGTTCATTTAACAAATATTTACTGAAATAAATATTTGGTTTTTTTAAATAAGTCATCCAGAACTGGGGGATCTACTAGTTTCTCCCAAATATACAGATGTCTCTGCCTGAGACCCACAGCTGGGTTAGTGTAGGGGTGGCGTGCACACTTGAGCATCGGCATTAGGACGCAGCGCGTAGCTTTCCCACCCTGTGGACTCTGGAGTGTACACACTCAGGTCCAGCCTCTGTGTTTCTTGTGCAGACCTGCTCAGGATGAGCATGGTGCCTCTTGGATGCCAGCCTGCCAGCTCCACCCATCTCCGAGAGTGCCTTGGGCCAGGTGGGGCTGGGCAGGCCCCGGAAACCTCTCCCAGCTGCTGTGCCCAGTTTCAGGGAAGCCAAGGACTGGCACCTTGCCCACGGAGACTGTTTGCCCTTGCACCTGCCTCTGGGGCTTTCTGGAAGAAGCCTGGAGGCCCAACCCCCACCCCACAGCCCGGCGTGCCTGAATCCACCTCCCAGACCCCTGGGGACGTGGGCGCCTCATTTCCAGCCACATCTGCAAGAGTAAGGTGCACTCCTCAAAGTTAGAACCAGACTCAAGCAAGGCAGAGCTCCCCAACGACAGAACCCGGAAGTAAAGACACTACGGTTGTTTTTATTTTTTATTTCCCTAAACTCAAGGGCGGCCTGCCCTTGTATGTACGTACATGCAAAGCCCATGTACGCTTCCTGTGCTACACCCCAGCCAGATTGGACATTTAAACTTAGGGACATCTCTAACTTGTGTCCTGGTTATTGCATGTGGTGCACACACTGGGAGTTTCACACGAGAGTGTTGGCCCAGGCAGGGATTTTTGGGGATGTAGGAGGCTCTGCAGGTGGCTGTCTGGCTCTGCCATGCCCAGAAACAGAGCTTCTAACTGTGTGCCTGCTCTCTACTGGTGCTTGTATGTGTGGGTGCCTGCACACCGTGTGTAGCCAGTCAGTGCATGCACACAGTAGGAGCCAAGTGTGGCATATGGGTGGCTGCACACAGTAAGCTTCACGTGCGCACGGAGGGCTCTCCATGCATTCAAGTCATACACAACAGGCAAGTGTGTACACACAGGGAACGGGGCTGCACATACTAGACGCTGAATGTGCTTAGGGACTGCACACAGTAAGTTCTGCAATGCTCAGGGGGCCATACAAAGTTTTGTTTTTTTTTTTTAAGGAACCAGGAGCTGAACACAGACTGTACACGAAAGGGGGTGGGGGAGCGGGCAGTACAAGGGCTTGTCACTTTAGATATCCTCAGGAGTTAAACACAGTAGGCTTGGCAAGCATTCAGGGGCTGCACTCAGTAGGCCCTGCATTTGTTCAGGGGTTGCACAAAGTAGATTTTTGCATTGCGAATGCACTCAGGAGCGGCACACAGTATATTATGCACGAGCAGTAGGTTTGCGCACAGTAGGTTTTGCACTTTGGCTGCCTAGGGGCCTGCACACAGTAGGTTATGCATTACACTCAGAGGCTGCACACAGGTTCTGCACAAACTCAGAGACTCCACACAGTAGGCTCTCCAGGACGGCCCCGGGGCAAGCCAAGCCGCTGGGGCTGCGGAGCACGGCCCAAGGTTGTTCCCTGCGCTGGCTCCCTGCCCGGCCTTGAGCGCCAGGCGGCCCAGGGAAGGCGCCGCTCACAAAGGGAGGGTCTGTGCGGACGCCCCGCCCTCCCGCCGCCGGGACCGACCCCCCACCCCCGCGGGCCGCAGACACCCGGCCTGGCGGGCACCAGAGCGAGGCTGGCACCGGCGCGCTCTGGAGGAGGTCGGCGGCGGGCACCTAGGGCGCACCCAAGACGGGCCCTGGAGAGGGTCGGGGTGACCCCAGGTTGGGGAGCTAAGCGCCTGCACAGTCGCCCACTAGCACTGTGACTCCAGCAACCGCCTCTGTCTCCAATTATCCAATTTAAGGACCAGAGAACCCGGGACTCCTGCCTGCTGGGGAGGGAGGGAGGGACGTCTAGGGTCTGGGTCAGAGACCCACTCCACCCCCAGAATGTCTGGTGAGAGGGTGGGGTGGCTACAAGCCGTAATGAGCGTTCTGGAAGCAACTCGCTTTTTTGCTGAGCTCTCTGCACCCACGGAGTTCACCTTAACACGTGGGAGGGCCCTTGCACTTTCCCTTTTATGGGTGGGGAAACTGAGTCACAGCTGGCTGGGCTCTCCTGGCTCTAGTAACCCATCAGTGTGCGGCAAGAGTCAACTGGCCTTCACCTCCTGTAGGGGTGCTGAGCTCTGCCCTTCCACGCCGCCTTGGAGCCAGCAGAGAATGGCGCGCCTGCTGTGTACACGAATTCATAAACGTCACTCCCACGCACTCTACGCCGGGTGATCTCAAATTTGGCCTCTTATGTGCGTGCGTGCGAGCTCGAGCCTGGAGCGCGCGCTCCACAGGAGCACGAAGGGTCTTGGTTTCTGCCCCCGGAAGCTGCTGTCTCCACCCACTCCCAGGGTCCTGGGAACAGCAGAGTTGGAGAGGGGGTGGGGTGGGAACAATGTAGGAAAAGAATAGGGACAGCAGAGAGAGGAAACCCCTCTGTGGGTTCTGCAGATGTGGATTGGTGGGGGAGACCAAGCCTTTTCGGTTCCTGGTGAAGGAGCAGCTTCCAGGTGGTAGGCCATGGGTTTTGGGGAGAGATTGCTTCGGGTCTTTGGAAGGGATCGTGGTTGTCAGGGTCTCTGGGGAGACTGTCTGATAAGGCTGGCTTTGGGCTGGAGGGTGTCTCCCAGTTTGGGAAACCCCAATTGGCCCAAATCTATCTCTCTGAGCTCTTCTGCTTCCTGCTCCAGGGCTGGGTAACTCCTAGGGACAGGATGAACAATGAGGCCCCTCCAGTGGTGGGGTGCTAGGAGAGAATTGACCCCCTCTGTGGACCGGGTGGGGCCCAGGGTGAGGTTTCCAGAGCTGAGGGGCGGGAAGAAAGGTCAGAACTGTCTGGGGCGCAGTGACACACAGCCCTGGGATCTCAGGATCTGCAGGGACTTTCAGGCCTGTCTGGACTTTAGAGTGGGACAGTCATTAAAAACTGAAAGTCAGCATGGGAGACCGGATTTAGAGGGTAAAGGGGCTTGTAACCAAGCTTGAACCCCTGAGCTCAATCCCAAGACCCACAGGGAACCACTCCCCCAAGTTGTCTTCTGACCTCCACATGCAAAAAATAAATAGAATATATTTCTTAAGAAAAAATAAAAAGCTAGCTTATGATGGCACAAGTGTGCCGTGCCAGCATGGGGATCTCTGTGAGTTCGAGGCCAGCCTGATCTACACAGCAGGTTCCAGGCCGGTCAGGGCTACACAGAGAAACCTTGTCTCAAATACAAAATGAGGGGCTGGAGAGATGGCTCCACGGTTAAAATCAGTTCCCAGCACCCACATGGCAGCTCACAACCAGAGCACCAGGAAGCGAGTGGTGAGCCTGAGGATCAGATTCTAGACAGGTTTAATTGGTCCTGAGACTCCCATCAGGAAGCCCTTGGCTGAGGTCCGCCCCCCTTTCTAGCCACGCCCCCTCAGCCCTTTTGAGCTGAAAAAGGCATATTGAACCCTGGTGCTTCTTGCCTCTTTGCTAACTGCACGTTCCCAGAAGGGCAGGAAAGGGCCCGGCATACAGTAAGAGTTACATAAAACAAATGCAGGTGACACAAAGAATCAAGTCACATCAAAGAAGGGTTTGACGCATAGGTGACTTTCTGTGTTCCGGCCTCGGGACAGACTGTGTTGTCCCTCCGGATTCACGTTAGCCTGCAGCTTGTTGTGTTCTTGCCAAGTCCTGTGACCTCACTCAGCTTAGGGAACCCTGTCCTGTGGCGGTGACCAGTCACAGGACCTTGGGCAGGTGGCTCCACCTTCTTGAACTGCTTCTCTGTGAAATAGGGACACTAATCATGAGGTCCATCTCCTGGTGGGCTGGGGGCGTGGTCAAGATGGAGCCAGTGAGGGGCTGGGGGCGTGGTCATGGTGGAGCCCTACCTAGAAGGTTCCAGTGATAGTCTGGGGGCATGGCCAGTGAATGGACCCCCCTCCACCCCTACTGCCTAGACGCCCCCAGTGAGGGTCAGGGTGGAGACCAGGGAACAGATCATTTTCAGACCCTGAATTCCTCCCCCTTCCACCCCTAGCACCAACCCCACCTCCGACCCTTCACCCTGCAAGAACAAAATCAAATATAAAAGCAGCTGTGTCATATTAGTATTCTTTCACCCAACATCGCTGTATATTCGATCCACCCTGCACCTGCCCCAGCCTGCTCCTTCAGTACAGCTGAACAGGCGCACACAGCCATCACCACCTGTGCCTGGAAAGCGGGGCTTCAGGGAAAGAGCTAGAACCTCGTGTACTATTGAGGTGTCACCAGGGGTCTGTCCACCAAGGCTGAGTTTCAAGGGATGTCCGTCAGGGTGAACATACACCTGTTTCCACAAGCCCTTTACCAGGCTGCATGTCATCCAGGAGAGCCAGCTCAGAGAGATGGAGCAACTTGGCCAAGACAAACAGGAAGTGCCCAGGTGCAGGCGTTTGTGTTCCTATAACCGAGTCTGGGGACTGCGCGTGCAAGCGTGCGTGTGCGTGTGTGCCACGCCCATCTGCCTGCAGTCTGCATTGCCAAGTTTTTCCTGCTTAACGTCCAAGGAACACACCCACATTTCCTGGCACACGATGGCATCCCTAAGGGGACCAGCAGCCCAGGGCAGGACCGAAGCTCGGTGACCTGGGACAGCTTCTCTCTGTTGACTGAGGATGGCTCAGTCTCCCCTCAGCTGCCTAAAGTTTTCCTCTCGTCCACCCATAGTTCCAGACTCCAAGCCAGGTTGTGGCTTCTCCACTCTGAGCTTTGGTCTCTTTTTCTGGGAACCAATGAGGCTGGGCAGTTTTGAGTGTGGAATGAAGACCCTGAGCTGGTATGGCAGAGTCAGGGGCCAGGTATTCAAAGTGATTCCACACCAGGAAGACTTCAGAAGCTTGGAACAGAAGAGGGGGAAAAGAGGCGGGGCAGAAAGTGCCAGGTCCTGGCTAGAGAGTGCAGTGACTCCTCCCTCAACTCACTCCTGCTGGTCCAGGGCCTGTCAGTCTTGTGGACACCTGGGTAGGGAACCCAAGAAGCCACCAGGTCAGGGAAGGGACAGTAGGTTACAGGTCCAAGGAATAGAGCAACACAGACTTGCTAGGGGCCACTGCCTGCAGGCAGAGACTGTGTGCCCCCCCATATTCCCATGCCAGGGAAGCCTCACCCTGTGATCCCCATGGCTCTCTGTCCCTCAGGTGCCATCTCAGGGCCCCATCTCCCTCCTACCCCTTCTGGCTCCAATCTGTTTACTTCTCCACCCAAATGCTTCTGGGTGCCCCCGCCATGGTGACCTTCCTCCCCGGGGTGTCATTCAAAGACTGTTGAATCTATAGCCTCCTAATCCTCCCCTCCTCACTCCATCTCCCCAAACCCGTGACAACCCTGGGTCACCTGCCAGTGCTCTTGAAAGCCCAACACCTCAGCTGGTGACCTCTCATCCCAGACACTCTGCTCCCAGGTACCCTTCCCCTCCCCCACCCCCTGGGGACTCCCCTCCTGCGCGTGACCCCCAGGGCGCCCCTGGGGATTTCCTCCACCCACCAGGAGCTCGGTGGAAAGGTCGCGGCTGCTGAAAGCGGGTAAACTGAGGCCGACAGGGTAAAAGAGCCCTGGGAGGGGCTGTACGGTTTCGGTTTGGAGAGAGATGCAGAGCGTACCAAGGCTTCCAGGGTGTTTTCCTACTGTGGATTTTAGTTGGGGGGGGGGGATGAAAAACCCATTTTTTTCCTTTTGTGCATCCACGGGGCCCTTCCCAGGAAGGAGAGCTTTGGTGCGTGAGAAAGAGGGTGCGTCGCAGGGGAGGTCGGGGATCCCCCGCCCCCACAAGGACCCTTGTTGTGTGGCCTCAGGTGCCCTCCCAACCTCCCTTGTCTTTGGGTTGTGGCCGCCGTCGGCTGGGAGGGGTATTACAGTCACTTCCCGGTGAGACCCAGGGCCTCGGCTCCAGCACAGCGGGTAACAGGCGGGCTGGACCGCCAGGTTTCATAATAAACCCGCCTCTTAATTGCTGTGATGCAGCAGGACTTGGGTGGTGGCGCCTGCAACAGAGCAGAAGTGTCTAGAGCTGCCAAGCTCAGAGCTCCTGACAAGGCTGGGTGGCCATGGGGCGACATAGGGGGGCACCTGGAGGGACCGGTGGGCGAAGGAGGAAACACAACAAGAACCCGGAGGCTTAACGAGTTTATTTGAATGTTTCTGTAGTAGAAACTTTTAAAAAAATAAGCAAGCAAGCGACCTGTCTTGCTCAGCACAATAACAAAATAGATTCGTATCAGAGTAGCAGAGTCCCGGGCTCGTCCGGGCTCCCGCGGCGACGGTCGCCGCTCTCCGTTGTGCACAGTTCACTGTCCTGCAGGGTCGGGGACACCTCACCGACCCTATGGCGTCGAATCCAGACCCTCCGCGCTCCTGGCTGAGGCTGCATGCAGAGGCTGGTTGCAGGATTCCCAGGCCTGGACACCAAGGTCCCGTCTCTTCCGGCCCAGGGTCCCCTCCTTCCTGTCTCGGCGACCACCTGTGGTGCTGCTCCGGGTTCCACCGCCCCTGGGCTGGCGGGCGGGCGCACACTCCCCTCTCATCTCAGTATCAGTGACTCCGCCCCTCCCGGAAGGTCTCACGGGTATGGAGGCTTTTGAGGGATTGTTCTTGGGGATGAGGGGGGGGTCAAATATGTATTTTATTCAACTTTTTTTAGGGGACAGCAACTCAACAGTTGCTTTAGATGTTTGGAGAGGGCCTCAGCGCTCTTCTAAAGAGATATAGGGGACCCATTGGTTATTTCCCCTGCTCTCTTCACAGTAACTGGCCACCTCCACCAAGCCTTGGCTTTTCCAGGTGTCTGTGTGACAGTTCTGTGAAGGGGGACAAAAAGGAAGGGTTTAGTGGGAGCTCTAGGAGTTTGGTAGGGAGCCTCCCTCCAGCGCCCTGGGGCCCCTTTGGGGAAAAACAGGCTGGCTCAAAATAGCTGCCAGGGTGACGAGGCAGCCCACGGGACATGCCGAGCATGGCTGGGCAGTGAGCTGGTGACCGACTAGCCAGCCCAGTTATGTTGACAAACACGGTACCTAGGTGCCCGGGAGGGGTTGGGTAATGAGAGAGAGGGGGGGGGAGGGCTTACCGTGACCAGGAGACAGTGCAGGTCTCGGGCCTCAGTGGTGCCCAGTGTCTCTGCCGGTTCTCCCAGGAGCTGCGCCAGCCTCTGCATGCCGGATACTCTGACGATGTCAATGTCATTGTCACAGCAGAACGACTGGATCAGGGTGAAGTGAATCTGCAAGGCGATGTCATCCTCCTCCTCTTCATCTATGGCCAGGAGGCACAAGACCACGCTGTCAGGGTCCCTGCAGGAGAGAGGGGGTGTCAGGGGGAGGGTAGACACGGAGGGGATGGCACCGTGCACGAGCTGGGGACCGCAGGCGGGAGAGAAGTGACAAGACCTACGGTGCACCAGAAGTGTGCAAGAACAAGCCCCCCCCCCCCAGCTGCACGGTTGCCGGGGAGGCCGACTATGCAAATGCTGATGGCAGTGGGGGAGGGGGCGCAGGGTTCAAAGTTAATGGGGTCAAAACAAAAGCCACAAAACCTCAAACTTGCAATGTCAGGGTTCTGCAGCGAGTCTCTCCGCCCCCCAAAAAATCTCAGAGAAATGTCGGCCTCCATTCCCCAATACCGAGAGCACTGGGAAAGTCCCCTAAGACCCGTGCCTTACAGGGGTGTTGGGAGCGCGCGTGCATCAGAGGGGCGCCCCCACCCACGCCCGAACAAAGGGGGTGCTGACTCACACATTCATCAGTTTGGCCGCCTCGTACACCCCCACGGTGAGGCGATCCTGACGCTGCGCGGCCACCAGCAGCTGCTCCACCGCGGCGGTCACCGCCTGCATCCTAAGAGGTCAAGGGAGAGGAGGCGATTAGCCGATGACAGCCGGCCGACCTCAGGCGGCGGGTGGTGAGACCTCGGGCCCCGTACTCACTTCTGAGCCGCGTTGTCGCTCGCCACCAGCTCTTCCAGCGTCATGATGCAGTTACACTCCACAGCGGACCCTCACGGAAGAACCCCAAGGGCAAAATATGCGTCCAGATCCGACTCAATAGGAAAAATACCTTCCCGTGCGATCAGAAACGTCCAAGGTCTTCCAAAGGCAGTGGGACTTCCCTTCCCAAGAAAAAGGCAAGAGAAGAAAAAAAGAGAAGATTGCAAAATCCTCACGAAAATTAACCCAAGAGTACAGAAGGTGAGCGCAGGTCCAAGGCTGCAGCGGAGTATAAGCGCGGCCGCCGGGAGCCAGGTATATAGACTCTCCGAGTGGGGCGTGGCCTCGAGGGGCCTGTGCCGCTCTCCCATTGGTGGACACACAAAGAGACGAGTGGCCTGCGCTGCGATTGGCTGGTAGTGTGGAAAGGGCGGAGCTCAAGCGCCGGCTGCCCCACGTGGGGACTTGGGCTGGGAGGAGCGCGAACCCGGGAAGCCGCGAGTGCCAGAAAAGCGAAAAAAAAAAAAAAAAACACACACACACACACACACAGACCCAAAAAAACAGAAGTTTCTCTCCTGATTTCCCGGCAGCCGCGCTACGCAGGCCGCGCGCGGGGTTTCCAGCGCGCGAGGCTGGCCTGGACTTTCGGGGAGGGCTGTCTGGAATCCCCTCCCAGTCCCCCGGAGACTCCCCGGAGAGTCCCCAGCCTTTCCCAGGCTCAGCCCAGGGAATGGCTGTGCAGGCGCCCGGGACCTCCGTCTGCAGCCCTATTCTTCCCAGGATGGCGACTTTTTGTGGGTGGGGAGGTCCTGCCCATCTTCGGAGACCCCATGAATGAACTTCTCCCGTGAATGCAATCCCGGCCTTGTAGGGTTGGGAAGTGTACTAAATCAGTAAGCGCTTAGTAACTTTGAGGACGCTGGGATCCACACGGCAAAGTGAGAGCTACCAAGGCACCCACCACTGCTACCGCGACGGTGCTTCGAGAACGCACTGCCCGCTCCCAGGGGTGGGAGTAGAAGGGGGGGATCGCACAGAAAGCTACAGCTACCCGGCGGTCTTGGTAGATGGCTTAGGGGGTCTTCCCGGAGGCCACTGCTGCAGATCACCAAGGGATTGCTGGGGGGAGAGCAGGAACCCTTTCCCCCTCCGGGCACTCAGAGAGTTTCAGGGTGGGGTGCGCGTGGGAGGCGCAGGTGAAGAGACCTGCAGGCTCTCTGCGCTGCGGCACTGCCCCCTGCCTGACGGTCTAGCCTCGGACCGCTTCCCCACACCTGACCCTTGCGGTGGGACCGACGCAAAGCGAAAGTCAGCTGCCCCCGAAACAAGGTGCCTGGATGGCAGCCACTCTCTTGTCCCTAGCATTTTTGCAGTGCGCAACATGAGCCGCAGACCCTTTCCGCCACGCATACCATTTATCTCGTCCAACATTTGGCTAGCAAAGACTAATAATCTGCATTACACAAAAGGGAAACTGAGGCTTCCGAGGTCGTTCGTGGCTGCTGGGGGCAGAGCCAGACAGCAAGGACACGAGGCGGGCGCGCGGGCAGACCCTGCGTGGGGCTCTCCCACGGTCCACGGGGGGGTCCTGGTGACTCACACTGCGTCCCCTCCTCCGCCAGCCTGGGTAGCCTGGCCCCGGCAGCGCAGCACGGTTCCCCCGGATTCCCAGCCCCCGGGTCCAGTGACGCATCGCGCCTCCTCCGCGCCGCCCACCGAGAGCGCGAAATGTCCCTGGCGTGAGAGGCGCGCCGGCGACACCTGGCGGCCTCAAGAGGTCTCTGCGCGCGCAGCTTCCGGAAAGGGAGGGGAAGAGAACACTTGCAATAGGTTTTTAGGGTTTTGTTTTGTTTTTCGATGCTGGGGATGAATCCAGGGTTTCATGATGCCAGGCAAGTGCTCACCACCGATATCTATATATACTAGATCCCAACCCGACATGTGCTATACATACAATATTTTAAATATCAACCGTGAAGGGCCGGGGAGATGGCAGTAGGGAAAGGAGCTCGTTGGCAGGCATGACTTTGATCCGCGGAACCCGCAGGATGGAAGAAGAGAAGTGACCCTCACAAGTTGTCATCTGACCTCCATAAGTGCTCCAAGGCGTACTAGTGCCTGCACACACAAATGACTTTATTAGATGCGAATTTGAATTGGCCTCCCTGCTGTGGCTGTGGTTCAGTGGGTAGAGCACTCCCCCAGCATGCCCGAGGCCCTGGCTCCCTTCCTTTGTACCACATGATACGGTGGTACACTCTTGTCATCCTGGGGTTGACAATCCTGGGGACGCAGAGGCAGAAGGATCAGTCAGTAGTTCAGAATCACCCAGAGCTATGCAGTCTGAGGCCTGGGCTTCATGAGTTTCAAAGGGGGCGGGGCTGGAGAGGCAGTTGCTAAGAGCACTGGCTGCTCTTCCAGAGGACCTGGGTTCAGTTTCCAGCACAGACACTGTGACTCCAGTCCCAGGGAATCTGACGCCCTCTCCTGGCCTCTAAGGCTCCAGGCATGCACCAGGTGCACAGGCGGTTCAGACAAAACCAATAAAAGTACAATTTTTTTTAATTAAAAAAAGAAAAGTCAAAGTCGGGGTAGGGGACATGCCTTCAATCCCAGCAGTCGGAAGGCAGAGGCAGGGGGATCTTTGAGTTGGAGTCCAGCCTGGTCTACAGACAGCCAGGGCTACACAGAGAAACCCTGTCTTGAAAAACAAAACCAACAAAAAGCCCAGGAAGACACCTTGAGTCGGAGCTGGGCACACCAAGGCCTAGCGTTTGGGGTCTAGACAGAGAAGGATGGGGGGGGTGGCCCGAGTCTGTGCGGACTAAGCAGAGGCCTGTGGGATGAGCAGGGCTCTCCAGGATCAGAAACAGCATGGGGGTGGAAACTGGCAGGCAAAGGCCAGGCTCCCTGTCCCGGGAGGGGCTGTTGTGGCTGCTGTCAGGAGGCACACCAGGAAGGGCCTGGGCTCCGAGAAACATCACAGTTGCTTCCCTGGTTTCCCGTCTCCTTCCTTCCTTTCCTTTTCTTTCTGTTTCTTTTTGTTTATTTGTTTGTTTGCTTATTTGTTTTGAGACAGGCCTCATGTAGCCCAGGCTTGCCTAAGCTCACTATATAGTCAAGGATGGCCATGAGCTCCTGACACTCCTGCCAACATGAGAGGCCTGGGCATCACAGCTGGCTTATGCCGTGCTCCAGCACCTTGGGGACACTAGGCCAGCGTTCTACCAACTGAGGCCCAGCCAGGGTCCCCCACCTTTTTTTATTCTTATAAAGTGACAACCAGTGTTAATGGTCAACCAGCAAACTCTAGAGTCACCTGGCATACAGGGCTGTGGGAGACTCTCTTGCTTTTGTTAATTAATGTGGGGACATGCCTCTTAATGTGGGGGGCACCGTCCCCCAGCTGGGACCCCGGACTACAGGCCTTAAGAAAGCAGACAGAGCAAAGGTCCACGTGTGCTGCCTGGACTCTCCCACCAGGACCGGTGGTCTCTGGACTTGTGAGCCCCCTTGAGTCGCTCACATAAAACTCTTACTACATGCTCAGGAGAGGACAAGACCCTGTGGATCAAAGGACAAACTCGCGCGCTCTCCTGTGAGCTCCTTCCACATTCTGCTGGAGACAGTTCCTCACAGATCACCCAGCTGGCCAGTGAGTGACTGGATCCCTGCTTCTGCCTCCCTTCTCCAGGGCGCAGGGCTGCCAGGCTGGGGTGGAGAGCCAGCTCACCCGGGGCTCTAGCAGAGGCCCCGCCCCCTCATCCGATGCTCAGAACCACCTGTCACCCCAGCTCTTCTGGCCCCCATGGGCATTGCACTCTCTCACACACATATACATATAATTAAGATGGTTTTTCAGAGAGGTTTTGGTGGCACACGCCTTTAATCCCAGCACTGAGGAGGCAGGTCGATCTCTGTGAGTTCAAGGTCAGCCTGGTCTACAGAGTGAGTTCCAGAACAGCCAGGGCTACATAAAGAAATTCTGTCTTTAAAAAAAAAATTTTTTTAATTATGGGTAAGGATATGAACCATTTGCTGAGTTCAATCCCAGGAACCCATATTGTCAAATTAAAGAATCCTAAAAACCAGAAATCAGAAATAAAAACATGGTCTTAATTCCGGGCATGAAGTGGGCAAATTCCTTCTCTAAAAGGTTATGCAAAGGTCCTGCCTCAAAGTGGGGAGCTATCCGTTAACATTTGATACTCCTGTGGGTGATGAGGTCACAGCTTTGTCAAACGGTGCAGTCATGGTGGGCTCCCTTAAGGAGGTAGCATCTAAATTGAGCTTGGAAAATGAAAGTGCCAAGAAGACAGAGCAACCTGTGCAAAGGTCCTGGGGCAGGCCAGAGTTTGGCATGTTGGGAGAGCATCCAGGAGGTCTGTGTGGTTAGAGCAGAGGGAGGAGGGAGGCAGAAGGGGGGCAGCAGAAGGGAGGCACAGGCCATTCTGGGATCAGGGACTTGAACTCTGACCCAGAGGAAGGCAGCAGCCCATGGGCAGAGGCAGTCAGAGAGAGCAGATGGGAGACAGGGAGCCAGGCTGAGTGGCTCTGGATGGGTCGCCCCCCCCCACATGAGGCTGGGAACTTGAGAGCAAGGCTCTGACATCATGTTTTCTCACAGGGGTAATAGAAGTCCGGTCCTGTCCCCAAGGAGAGTTTTCCTGGGCAGTGACTCACGCTGTCATTCTATGAGCAGCCAGACATTTGTAAGACAGGAAACAGCAGGCAGCAGGTGGGGTTGGCACAGGTGCAGGAGACAAGGAGCTGGGGGCCAGGAGGCCACTGTGTCTCCCTACTCGCAGGGACAGGACAGCTGATGGCTTCAGGTTCCCAACTTTCCCTGTCTCACTTTGGGAAGAGATTCCAGGCCCTGCATCCTCCAGCGGCTGGCCTGATCGCACCGAAAATCTCTTCTCAAAATGGCTACATAGGCTGGCCTTGCAACAAAACCCTCCCCACCTCACCTGCAGGGCAGTCATCAGGTAGCCCTCCCTCCCCATATGCTTTGCTTTTTTGCTTTGAGATAGGAATTCTGGACCTAAGATTGTTTCAAATGTATAATCCCAGTGATTCAGCATCTCAGATTCTAGGTTAGGCTGGACTGTAGCGAGGTCAGCCTGGGTAATAAACGGACACACTGTCTCAAAAAAAGTGTGTGTGGTTGATGTGTGGATCAGCATGTGAAAGTCTTTTCTAGATGCCCATAGTGGCTCATGGGTGGAGCACCCCCTAAAATCCCACAGGGAGGAGCTGGGAGCATGGTAGGATGGAGCCCCGCCTAGAATCCCCCAGTGAGGGGCTGGGAGGGTGGCCAGGATGGAGCCCCGCCTAGAATCCCCCAGTGATGGGGCTGGGGGCGTGGTCAGAGTGGAGCCCCTGACCAGAATCCCCCAGTGAGGGGATGGGGGCGTGGCCAGGGATAAAGAACTTGTTTGTTAGGCTCCAGGCCTTGGGTTTTATCTCCAGTACTGGGAAAACAGAATTAGGCAGGAGAAGAAGACTTAGTGGTTAGGTACTGGCTGTGAAAGACTAAAGAACTGCATTTGAGCCACAGAAAGGACCCGTGTAAAGGAGGAAGGAGATGAAGTGATCCTTTGAGTTATCCTCTGACCCCTCCACCAAGGCCATGTCAAGGGGCTCTTGCAGGCTGCTGTAGGAGCCAGGCGCTGCTTGTTGGTCCCGGCCGCCCAGAACCAAATAACCACAGGGAAACTGTACTATTTAAAACACTGTTTGGCCCATTAGCTCTAACTTCTTATTGGCTAACTTTCACATCTTAATTTAACCCATTTTTATTAATCTGTGTATTGCCACGTGGCTGTGGTTTACCAGCTAAAGTTCTGTCTGGCTCCGGAGGGGCTACATGGCTTTTTTCTTTTTTCACCTCCTTTTCCCCAGCATTTTGTTTAGTTTTTCCTGCCTAGCTCTGTTCTTTTGCCCTATCAGGCCAAGCCAGTCTTCTTTATTAATTAACCGATCGTATTCACAGCATACAAAGGGGAATCCCACATCAGCATAGATCATGTAGAGCGCACGCATGTACACACACAAAGAAAGACACGATTAAAACAAAGCTGCGGTTAAGCTTTGACGCTGCCCCCATACTAGAGGAAAATGAATTTTTGGCGTGGGTGGGCTGACACAGCACCGGAACCGACTCTGCTGTACAGGACAACTTTTCCTACACATGTGCAGTTAGATTAATTTCTAGGGCTAGTGACATGGCTCAGAGGATAAAGGGGGCTTGCTGCCAAGCCTGCTTATCTGACTGAATTCAATCCCAGGATCTGAACAGTGGAAGGCAAAGACAGAGAGGCTCCCTCTGTCTTCCAACCCTCACGGTTACACAGGTACAACACCCATGCATATTAAAATAATTTCAGATGTAACAAAAATTGTAGTTTAGGGGGCTGGAGAGATGGCTCAGAAGTTAAGAGCACTGCCTGCTCTTCCAAAGTTCCTGAGTTCAATTCCTAGCAATCACATGGTGGCTCACAACCATCTGTAATGAGGTCTGGTGCCCTCTTCTGGCCTGCAGGAGTACACTCAGACAGAATATTGTATACATAATAAATTAAAAAATATTTATTTTGTTTTTTTTTTGAGACAGGGTTTCTCTGTGGCTTTGGAGTCTGTCCTGGAACTTGCTCTGTAGACCAGGCTGGTCTCGAACTCACAGAGATCCACCTACCTCTGCCTCCGGAGTGCTGGGATTAAAGGCGTGCACCACCACTGCCCGGCTTAAAAAATATTTTAAAAAATTGTAGTTTAATTCATAAATTGGGGATAGAAAAAGATTGTTAAGGACTACATTTAATAAGATTGTAAATGTGGTCTGTCTCAAAATATCTCCTTTTTTTTTGTTGACAGTGGGATTAACATAACTTAAATATTCAATTAACGTGTATATATTATACTCTGTCTATTGTGGAGGGAGTGCAGGTGTGAGGTGTGCACATGCGACAGTGTGGCAGTCAGAGGACATGGGAATCGGTTCTGTCCTCAACCACGTGGGTCGGTCCTAAGTGCATATTTTGAGAGAGTGTTTGTTACCCAGCGAAGGCTGACTAATACCCAGGCATATCTTTTACTTTTATCTTTAATTTTACCTATTTTTCTGAACTTGCCCGGTGGGACTCCTCAGGGCCGGCTCTCTTCAGTGCCAGCTTGGCAGCTGCTGTCCCATCTCACCTGTGCTTCTCCTCCGTCCAGATGGGCGCTCGCTGGAGATGGCTGCCTCCCAGCGCACACAGATGCCTCCCCAGCCTGCTTGAAGCTACCATGAAGCTCACAGTGTTCTAACCCACTTATCCCTGTTAGGTATTCTGGAGTCTCAGCCTCTCTAGTGACAGACTCACAGACAAATGTCCCCATCTGTGCAGCTCATTGTCCAGTGAGTGTCTGACCCACCCTGTGGCTTCCTGGCTCAGGTCCCAGGACTTTGTTCTCAGACAGGGTCTTCTATATCTTGGTTGGCTTGGAGCTCACTTATGTACATACACCAAGCTGGTCTTAGGCTCACAGAAAGCTCCCTGTCTCTGCCACACACCCCCAGTCACAGTCACAGGTTGTTAAATTATGATACTAGAGGTGCTGGAGAGGTTGCTCAGAGGTTAAGAACACTGACTGTCCTTCCAGAGGTCCTGAGTTCAATTCCCAGCAACCACATGGTGGCTCACAGCCATCTGTAATGAGATCTGGTGCCCTCTTCTGGCATGCAGGAATACATGCAGTAAGAAGACTGTATACATAATAAACAAATAAAGCCTTAAAAAAATTATGATACTAGATTGTAGGTTGAGTTCCCAAATTCTGGGAGTGAGCTTGGCGCAGCTCCAGAATCGACATTCCTAAATAGGCCTCCCTCAAATACAGAATTCAGTACCCAGTCTTCCCCCAGTCCAGAAAATACAGTTTATACTCCAGATTCCTGAATCTAGGATCTGAAAACACAGAATTCCACAATTCAAACTCAGGACTCAAATCTTCCTGAAATCCAGCCTCCGAATTCCACCTTCTCCAGAGATCCAAGCTCCGGAATTTCGAATAAAGCCCAATGGGCTAAAAGCCAGCGACGTCCTTTGGAATGCAATTTATTTATTTTTATTATTATTTAAAACTGGCGCCAAAATCCAGCCTGGGCGGGGACAGTGGCGCCAGGGTATGGAGAGCAGAGGGATGGGCACAGAGCAGTGAGTTCCAGGGCTGAGGGTCCAGGGGTCCGGATTTCCTGTCCACAGCCCCGCACAGGGGGCGGGGAGAGCCCCAGCTCCGTCTTATGCTGTTGGAGGGGTGTTCTCCAGGCCAGTCCTTGATTATCATAGGCCTCAGTGTGCGCTCCCGGAACCCCGGGTCCTCTACTCCCCATCCTCTGTGTTGAGAGCCGGTGGGATGGGTAAGCCAGCAGGTCCGGGCAGTGAGGGGACACCTCGGCTGCAGCTGTCACCGCAGCTGTCACCGCCCCATCCGCTCACCGCCAAAATTTGAAAATCGCAGGACATCTTCCAAAGTGCACGTGGGCGGAGAGGGTCCCGCCCCATCCAAGGCACCGCGGGGTTTTCTGGGACTTAGAGTCCAGCTATTCAGGGGTGGGTTGCCCCAAGAACCCCGCCCCGTGCTGAGGGAAGAGGGCAGGAAGTCAACCACAAGCCTTGGCTTTGCAGAGCACAGCCTGCAAACAAGTGGGGGGAAACACACTTAGGAGGGAACACTAGCAACAAGCCCGGAAGCTCAGAGTACATCAAGGGCCAAAAGGGGTGAGGGTGCAGCAAAGAAACTGAAATGGCCACTTTGTGGACGGAAAAGGAAAAGTTTATTCCAAACTGTTTCTTGGGCTGTCACCCAAGGACAGAAGAGAGGCGCGACACGGGGAACAGATCTGGAGGATGATTACAAAGAGAATGGGTACCTGGCGGGGAGAGGGGCCAGTGAGCTCACGGAGGAGATGGGGGTGCTTGGGAATGTGTAACAAGTCCTTGTGAGTGGGGACTGGGAGAGTCTAGAAGCCATTGTGGACTTTGATGTGTTGATAGGCACCACAGGTAGGTATTAATTGGAGAGCCACATGTCCCTTCTGCCAGAGACAAGGAAAATTATTCCTTTTGGCAGATGGGAACAGGCTTCAGAAGTTTCTGAGGGATGCTGGCTTTTTATCTAACTGCCAGAAATCTCCCTATAGTTCAGGTTGAGCTGGGCCTAGACTCAATTTCGAGTCAGTGGGCCTGTCCTTTCATGGGGAAGGGGTTGGGTTGGCATACCCTTTGGGCCTAAGAAGAGGAAATGCATGCAGGCCAGTGGGAATCAGACAGGAAAAAGAAAATGTTTTGCCTTCCTGGAGATGAAACCTAGAACCCATTGTTCTTTTTTTTCTTTTCTTTTTTCTTTTTTTTCTCTTTTTCTCTTTCTTTCTTTCTTTCTTTTTTGAGACAGGGTTTCTCTGTGGCTTTGGAGCCTTTCTCACTGGAACTAGCTCTGTAGACCAGGCTGGCCTGGAACTCACAGAGATCTGCCTGTCTCTCCCTCCTGAGTGCTGGGATTAAAGGGGCCTACTGCTCTTTAGGTAAACTCTCATCTATACTGGGGCATTCTAGGAGGGGCTTTACCCTGACCACGACCACTCCCCCAACCCATTTTTTTAAATGTTTTATCTATTTATTTTTATGTGGATTGATGTTTTGTATGTGTGAGGGTGTTGGATCTTCAGGAGGTAGAGTTATAGGGAGTTGTGAGCTGCCATGTGGGTGTTGGGAATTGAACCCAGGACCTCTGGAAGGGCAACCAGTGCCCTTAACTGCTGGACCTCTCCAACTCCCCCCCACCCCCACCCTGTTTACATTTTGCAAACTAGTAGCTTTAATTGTAAGAAAATGAAAAACAGCAGCAGGTCCTTTGACACTAAGTAGCTTTTAGGCTAGGCAACACAGGGCTCTTTCTTCCCTTCCTGACTTCCGAGGCTGGCTGCAGCTGAGCCTGCTAGAGGCGCAAAGAAACAGGCTGGGTTCCTGATGGTGCCCTACAGGGGACAGTAGGACTGTTTGGAGAAGAGCTGTACCAACTGAGTCACATTCATAGCTTTGCTTGTTGCTATGCTGTCTTCAATCCTCCTGCCTCAACTTTCCCAGTGTTGGGAAGACAGTGGATATTTGCTTTGAAGTGGTTTTTTAAAGTTTTTAAAAATTCCATTTCTTTGTGTTTCTGTACGTGTGGAGGTCGGGGGACAACTTGTGTGAGTCAGTTTTCTTCTATGTAGACCCAGGGATTGAACTTTGATCATAGACTTGGCAGCATGTTCCTAACTTCTGAGACATTTCGCCCGCCCTTACTGTCTTTTTGTTTGATTACTTTGCATTTATTTAACTTACCATTTATTTCTGTGTGTGCGTGTACATGCGCTCATGTGGAAGTCATAACTCTGAACCCATCCCCTACAAGGGACTGAACCCGGAGGCGAGGCCGCCAGACCCTGGAAACTACATCTCCTGGCATGCCGCGCACGCTGCCTCATGGACTACCTCTCCCAACGTGCTCCGCGCCAGGGAGAAGACTACAAGTCCCGGCGAACCCCGCGCGGCGGGCAGCGGCGCCATTTTCCGCGGCGCGGATTGAATGAGCGCGCCGCACCGGGGCAGCCGAGGCGATCCGCGCGCCGCCGCCTCCGCCATGGCGTCCCTGCCGCCCCGCGCAGGGCCCGCCACTCCGCTTTCGCCCGCGCGCCTGTCTCGGCTGCAGGAGAAGGAGGAGCTGCGCGAGCTCAACGATCGCCTGGCGCACTACATTGACCGCGTCCGCGCTCTCGAGCTGGAGAACGATCGGCTGCTGCTACGGATCTCCGAGAAGGAGGAGGTGACCACGCGCGAGGTATGTGGGTCAGCACCTGAGACGCGGGGAGCCGACAGACGGATTCCGGTGACAGGTGCAATAAGCTGAGCCCTGCCCAATGAGGACCCTGCGGCAAGGTGCATACCGCGGAACCCTGCCCACCGGGGACCCCAGGGACGGATGCATAGGGCTGAGCCCTGCCCATCGGGGACCCCAGGGACGGATGCATAGGGCTGAGCCCTGCCCATCGGGGACCCCAGGGACGGATGCATAGGGCTGAGCCCTGCCCATCGGGGACCCCAGGGACGGGTGCATAGGGCTGAGCCCTGCCCATCGGGGACCCCAGGGACGGGTGCATAGGGCTGAGCCCCGCCCACCGGAGACATCAGGGACAGGGCCAAATAGATGAGTCTTCACCAATGCAGATCCCCAGGGGCAGATGCAGACAGCCAAGCTTTGCCCACCAGAGGACCCCAGGGACGGGTGCATAGGGCTAAGGCCTGCCCATCAGGAGACCCCAGGAACAATTGTAGAGCGCCAAGCTCTGCCCACCGGGAGTTGGAATGGAAACGCCTCTTTCACAGGTGCAAGCAACTAAGCCCCATCCACCAAGGGACCGCCCAGGAACTAATGCAGACCGCTAAGCCCCGCCCACTAGGAAATCAGCAACAAGTGCAAACAGCATAGCCATGCCCACTGGGGTGGGGGAGTGGGGTGCAGATGGGTCCAAGTCTCTCTCAACTGAGAGACATTAGGGACAGATGACAGACAGGTGTAAACAAAGTTAGTCCCCGCCCTCTGAAGCTCCATCCACCCTGGGACTATTGGGGGACAGGTGCTGATGGAGTTAATCCATGCCCCCATCTCCCCGCGCACCCCGAAGGACAAATGTAGACTGAGCTAAGACTCCCAATAAGGGTCAAGGTGCTCCGCAGGTGGCCTCAAGGACCTTGGGAACCCTTCAAGGTACAGGAAGTCAGGAAAGCCCCGCCCACCCAGGGTCATAGGTTTAAAGGACCCTGGGTGATTCCTAGGACTCCCCTGATATATATGCAGAGACTGAACAAGTCCCCTCGAATTAGGGGCGCATGAGACCGTTGGGGACCCTAAGTCAGTGCTGTTGTTTTATAAAATCTACTAGGTATTTAAGGGACTCTGGATGCACCCAGGACTTCACTCACTCAAGGGACAGGAGGATGTGTCATCAGGAGCCCTGGTTGGTGCTTGGACCTGGGGTTAGGACCCCAGCCTCAGATATGAACTACCCTTAAGGGGCTAGGATTGTGGTCAGGGTGGAGCCCCACCTAGAATCCCCTCTGAGGGGCTGGGGGCGTGGTCAAGGTGGAGTCCCACCTAGAATCCCCAGTGAGGGTTTGGGGGCGTGGCCAGGATGCCCCCCCCCAATCTCCCAGACACTAAACCACGGTTCAGTCTCTTGGAACCACGGTTTTGTCATCTATGCAGTGGAGCAGCAGCATGGGTCACCCTTAGCAGTGTCACCTGCCTGGACAGCATTCAGCATTCTAGGATTGGGCTGGTTGATTAATGTGCGCATGCGTGCGCGTGCAAAGGTGTGTGTGTGGAGACCAGAGGTCAATTTTGGGTGTCTCCTTCAGTCATTCTTTTTTGTTTATGAAGATCTACTTATTTTAGTTCTTCGAGACAGGATTTCTCTTTGTAGCCCAGGCTGTCCTGGAACTCACAGAGATCCGCCTGCCTCTGCCTCCCGAGTGAGGCTTCTTCCTGGTTTTGTATTTTTAAACACAGCTCAGTGACCTGGAGCTTGCTGATTCAGCCTTGTCGGCTATGTCGGCTAGCCATCCAGCAAGCCCCAGCCGTCCTCCTGTTTCTGCCATTGCATTGCTGAGATCCCAAGCGTGTGCCTCCACATTCGACTTTTTATGTTGGTGCGGGGGATCGGAATGCTGGTCCTCAGACTTGTGCGGCAGACATGCTACTCACTGAGCCATCTCCCCGGCTCTGGCTGTTTTCTTGTTACCTTTGGATCCCTTTTGTCCCACAGACATTTGGAGCTTCCGGGATCTGCGAACGCGCGTGTGTGGTGCCAGCCCTAGTGGATGCCACCTGTCCACGCAGGAGCCACTTCAGTTTCTCGGTTTTGCAAGCATGGTCGGAACACAGGGCTGATTTTGGGCTTAGTGTGAGCCAGGGTGGCTAGCAGCAAGTGTCAGGCACACTGCCCTTCTGGAAGCCAGCCTGCCTAGTCTCAACGTTTTGTGTAGCCTGAGGACAGCTGGCAGGGTGGCCGGGGGACAGGGAGTGGGGGAGGAATGATTACAAGGGACGCCACCCACGCAGCCCAGGCCCACCTGCCAGGGTTGTCTTCCAGGCAGCTTGGCAAGGGACAGAGACAGGTGTGGTTGGGAGATACCACTGGCACTTAGTGGGTGTGTCTGGCGGGGCGGGGCCTGCCACAAGGCAGGTGCAGGTCGTTTGCCATCCTGTTGCAGCCGAGATGGGGGAATGACGGGCACGTAAGGAAGACTTTTGAAGGTGCCACTGAGGGCTGGTAGCCACTGCCTGCTGGGCACACGAGGTGGCCTTGGCCTTCCTGCCCCACTTAGGCCGTGCAGGCCTTTCATTCCCTCTTATCCAGAACTGGGCCACGTGTGGCTTTTGGATGGTATAGAGTGACATTGGTGTCTGTGAGGTCGTGGACAGTGCTGTGGTGGGTGGGTTGGGGGACACTGAGCTGGCTGTCCAGGGAGGTGGGGCTTGGAGAAAGGTTGAAGGAGGAGGATGCAGGGAGGCTGCACCGTGTCCACTGGAGGCTGGGGTATAAAGTTCCCCACAAGGAAACTCAACCTCACTAACTTCCTGCCCAGTGTCCTGTTGCTGGGCTAGTATGTCTTGGGGACAGGGAGCCCTAGAGGCTCTCCAGTCAAGGGTACCATGGCGATGGCAGTTGTGTGTCGGGAGTCCTTGGCTGGGCACTGCAGCAGTGCCTCAAACCCCTGCTAGGCTGGCCCCACACCTGGCCCCACTGGGCGGGGCTCACTGGGCGGGGCTCACTGGGCGGGGCTCACTGCTCTGCAGGCCACGTGGCCTCTGACTGAGCAGCGGGGGGGAGGCAGTGCTGCTGAGCCACATCCACCCGAGATGACACCTCATACGCAGTTGAGACCATGTGCCAATAAAGCTTTGTTGAGAATGCTGTCAGGTTAGGCCACACAGCCCAGCCCTGCTCAGATGCTTACAGATCTAGAAACTGCCTTTTATCCCAGCACTCACAGGAGGCAGAGGCAGGCAGAGCTCTGTGAGTTCAAGGCCAGCCTGGTCTACATAGTGAGTTCCAGGACAGCTGGGGCTACACAGAGAAACTTTGTCTCAGAAATAAAAAATACAAATGCAGAAGCCATCTTAGATAGGTAGGCTCAGGTAAGGGCTGCAGGCCTAGAGGAGACCATGGGGTCCAAATGGGACAAGGTGTGGAGCAGGCCCATGTCACATGTTTTCGCCTGATTCCCCAGTGTCCCTTCTGCCCAGAGCCCATCCAGGAGCTGCAGGGTTTCAGCTGGCGCACAGGTGTCTGTGGGTCTGAACTAATCCTTCTGTCTCAGCCCCTGATACTGCCTCAGAGTATCACTGTCACCTCACCCCACCCATTTCTCCCTTGACATGTGTGGCAGCCCAGTGGTCACCTCCAGCGCTAGCTTCACGGGAGCTGTTGTATTCCACTCTCCTGGAAGCCTAGCCAGTGCGAACCTTGTAAGAAGTGACCTGGCAGTAGGTGGGGTTTAGGGTCATGTGTGTGTGTGTGTTCATGTATGTCTGTGTGTGTGCACGTGTGTGTGTGTTGTCTATAATACCTCTGCACCTGCATCCATCACAGAAAATGCTGGAGTGCACACTTGTGAAGATGGAAGATTTATCTGTGCTGGAAGTCTTGGCTTTGGCCTGAGATTGATTTGGGGTGTTGGGGTGCAGTAGGGTCACATCTCAAGCTGTCTCCTTTAAGGGCACTCCTCACTCTAGGCCCTGCCTATTCGTTCTGGGGTGAGGGGAGGTGGCAGGCACAGCCCAGAAGAGAGGGTGCGTTTTATTACCCCCACACCCTCCTCACCCCGGCCCCTCTGGCAGACTTTACCCGTTGTCTGTAAAGTGCTCCTAGCCAGTTCAGAGTCCAGGGCAGGGACTGCCACAGGGTCATACGCACAACACGTGCATCCCGTTGTGCTCTGTGCCCTGAGTCCCACCTCCACTCGGCAATCTCTGGATCGCTCTGGACATTTCCTGTCCTGGAGTCCCTCACAAGCACCATGTCCTCAGGGTCCCCTGACTGTCACGTCAGGGTTGGTGTAGTCCAGCTAATGGCAACTGATAGCTTGTGCTGTCCTTTGCCTGAGGACGCTGGGCTGTCCCCGTGTCGGGGCTGGTGGCACTGTGCACGTTGTATGGATTTCCATGGGCGGTTTCGCTCTTCCTAGGAAGGGTGGTGCTGGTTCAGGCAGTGACCCTGGCTGCCTTGGGAGGCCCTGTGATGCTGGGATCATGGGAGGCCCCTCCTAACCTGCTTGTCCCTCTGACATCCTCGGGTGTAAAGTGCTGCCTCCCTGCCGTCTGTCCCCACGTGTCTTTAAACACATTAAGCTCATAGTACAATAGGAGGGAGGGGGGCTAGGGAGAAATCCGACTCTTGAGACCCACTGGCGTGTCCTGGGCAGGTCTGGGTGGCATGGGGGCAGCAGGTGGCAACTGTCTTCACAGTGGGGTCAGTGGAGAGGCCAAAGCACATGTGCATTTGGTGTCCCCCAAAGAGCCCTTGCTAGGGATGTGGGGGTGACCCCTGTGAATGGGTGAGGGGGGTGACCCCTACGGATAGGTGTGTGGGATGGCCCCTGTGGATGGGGGGGGTGACCCCTGCGGATGTGTGGGGGGTGACCCCTGCGGATGGGTGAGGGGGTGACCCCTGTGGATGGGGGGTGACCCCTGCGGATGTGTGTGGATAGCTGGAGGGCCTGCATCCCCCAGCCTTTGTCCCCATGAGGTAGGATGCAGGCACCGAAGGCCCTGGTGCTGATGGACAGAAGGCAGATTCAGGGGCCCCAAAATTGCCATAATAGGGACAGGAGTGTGACCCTGCAGAGTCCCAGGAAGGCTCCCTGTGACCACAAGTGAAATGACCAACACTAAAGAGGCCACGGCTGAGGTACTGGGCTCAGTGGGGAAAGCGCCTGCCTGGCGCTGGGCACCTGTCATCTCAGAACTGAGCCATTAGGGCAAAGAGAACACATTCAACCAGGAATTCCAGCCTGGGTCACGGGGTGCTGCGTGCCTGCTGGCCCGAGTGAGGGCAGGGTTGTCCCGCAACAGAGAATGATCTGGCCCCGAGCCGATGGTGCCCACTGGGCTAGCTAGCTTTGGCTAGATGTCCCCATCCAAGCTCAAGGGTCCTTGTCATCCTGATAGGCTAAGCTATGGAGAAGGGAAGATTACTCCTTCCAGAAAGACAGCCCAGATTTCTCTGAATATGTAAGACGATGACATAAGGCGGACAAAGGGCAGTTCTGTCTCCACTGTCACCCCCACCCCCGTCTCCCCAGGTGAGTGGCATCAAGGCCCTGTATGAGTCGGAGCTGGCTGATGCCCGGCGGGTGCTGGATGAGACAGCCCGGGAGCGTGCACGGCTGCAGATTGAAATGGGGAAGCTGCAGGCTGAACTGGACGAGGCCAGGAAGAGGTGGGTGGTTGAGCCTGGTGGGTGAAGTGTTTGTCCTACAGGAGGAGGACAAGTTTGGATCCACTGGCGATGCCAGCACTGGGAGATAGGTGACCCTGCTTCCACCAAGAATGTGGGGAGAGACTGATGAAGAACCCCCAGTGTTGAATTCAGATATCTGTATGCACACTCATGTAAACATGAGAATACACATCAGAGGAAACTAGAAAGGTCAAGCGGTCATGCCTCGGGTACACAGGTCCCAGTAGACCTGGCAAGCAGCCAGGGATGGGATGACTGCGGGGTCAAAATAGAGCCCCATGTCCGCCAGCCTGGAGCTGCTACAGATGGGCTGGCATGGGCACACATGTTTTCAGACTGGGTGCCTGAGGACAGCGTGAAACCCCTCTGAGGTTTTTGTGCCTTCTCAGACATGCTGCTCCAGGGACAACAGGCTCAAGATCGTCACTGCTCTCCTTAGCCTGCGTGATTGTCCCTTGGGGTCCCAAGTGTGTCCCTCACCAGAAGCCCTCCTCTTTCCTGTGCCTGGCAGCCCCTGGCACTCCACACCAGGGACTGGAGGTTCACCCAGGATGGTGGCACAAGGACGAATTGCAGCCAGTATTCTATGGCTAAGCGGCTTCCTGGGCCCCACCCAGAGCTGGCTTCTGGGTGCTGCACTTCCTTGGCAGCTGGGCAAGGCATGGGCACCTTCAGCCCTGACCACACGGCTGGGGTGGCCCGCTATGATAGGCCAGTGCTTCAGGAGGGTTGGGTGTGGTTTGAGTTTGCTAGTTTTGTTGTTTTTGAGACAAGGTTACACTCTGTAGACCAGGATGGTCTCAAACTTGAAGCCATTCTCCTGCCTCAGCCTCCCAGTCTGCCTGTAGTAACTGACAGGGACCGTGGTGATGTTAGCTTGGCCTCCCCGGAGCTTCTGACCGCTCACCCTCCTTTCAGTGCCAAGAAGCGGGAAGGTGAACTCACGGTGGCCCAGGGCCGCGTGAAGGACCTGGAATCCCTGTTCCACCGGAGCGAGGCAGAGCTGGCCTCAGCCCTCAGTGACAAACATGGGCTGGAGACCGATGTAGCTGAGCTCCGAGCACAGCTGGCAAAGGTGGGTCTGGCGATGCTGATGTCATGCTTCCCAGTTGACATGGAGAAGCCCAGGTGGCAGCCGAGCCAGGTGGCCGTCCCCTCAGCTCGCTGCCCTGTGTCTCCCAGGCAGAGGATGGTCACGCTGTGGCCAAGAAGCAACTGGAGAAGGAGACGCTGATGCGTGTGGACCTGGAGAACCGCTGCCAAAGCCTGCAGGAGGAGCTGGGCTTCAGCAAGAGCGTGTTCGAGGAGGTGAGCAAGCGTCGGGTGGACAGACACCCTCCCTAGACCCTGGAAACCACCCCTTCCACAGGGCCACCTCTTGGCATCTGCTCCAGCAGCACAGGGTTTGTGCTTCATGTCCCCTGCAGCTTCTTACTGATTCCCTCTCTTGTGTTTTGTTTGGTCGTTTTTGTGTTTCTTTGTTTCCTCTGGGGTGGGAGGAGAGCTCATGTAGCCAGAATAATGCAGCCTTCAGACTTGGCAGCAGCCGCCTTCACCCGAGGAGCCATCTTGCCAGCCCTGGGTCTCTCTTGACATTGGTCACTGGATTTCCAGGCCGTCTGAGTCATCGGGAATCTCATATCAAAAATGTGAAACTTGCCGGGTGGTGGTGGCGCACACCTTTAATCCCAGCACTCGGGGGGCAGAGGCAGGTGGATCTCTGTGAGTTCAAGACCAGCCTGGTCTACAGAGCTAGTTCCAGGACAGGCTCCAAAGATACAGAGAAACCCTGTCTCGAAAAACCAAAAAAAAAAAAAAAAAAAAAAAAAGTGAAACTTAGCTGGGTACAGTGATGCATGTCTTTAGTCCCAGCATGAGGGCAGAGACATGCAGTTTCCTGAGTCTGAAGCAGAGCATACAGATTTACTGCTCTACGCGGGGAGTTCCAGGACAGCCAGGGCTCTTGAAAGACTAAACAAACAAACAAACCAAATCCAGCTTAAATTGGGTCAGCGAGATGGCTCAGTGGTTAAAGGCATATGCTGCCAAGACTCACAACCTCAGTTGAACTCCAGAAACCACATAGTAGAAGAAAACTGACCCCACAAATTGTCCTCTGATCTCCACAGCCGTATCCTGGCATAATAACACCCCACAAATACACACACATAAAAATCAATGTCAAAAGAACCTTACTTAAAAATAAAAAAAGAACCTTAACTTAGGCTGTCCACTTAAGGTCACCATCCCAGGTCTGGGGAACTGGATGTGACCTTGATTTATGGAGACCTCATTCAGCTAAACTTGGGGTCTCCCCCTAACCCTCTAGCACTTTGGGGTGCTGAGCATGGTTGGCGTGACCAAGCCTAGATGCAGCTCTGTCCCCCAGGCTCCCAGGGACTCAGCCCTCACACAGCCCAGAGTCGTGTCCCCAGCCCCTGCCTGTGGTCACTGCTGAGGAAGAGCTTGGACAGGAGACGCGCCTGTGGGGTTGTGGGGCCACAGGCAGTTCTAGCCAGAGCCAACCAGAGGGGGCCGCTGCCCTGCCATCCCAGGAGGCCATGTGAGCTTCAGTGTAGAGCCCTGCAAGAGAAGCCATGAGGGACCCTGACCTCAGGAAGGACCCCACGAAGAGACCTGTGAAGGACCTGAGCCTGTAGGAGAGATGATTCTGGGAAGGGACCTGGGGAGAGTCCTGTTTGAGAATATAAACCCATAGGAAGTCAGAACCCATGAGGGGAGCTGGACACAGACCACGGTCCTGTGAGGGGACAGGAGACAGACCCAGCCTCAGATGGCCCTAAAGGGACTGTCCAATGGCAGCCAGGCCTTTGAAGGGGACTGTGGAGGAGCTCAGCCCAAGACCACTGAGGGAGTGTGCGAGGCAGGGCCTGCGGGGGCTTGTGAGGACCCCTGGGAAGGAAGACACTCTCAGAAGGAGCCCTAGGGGCTCCCAGGACTTGGAAGAGCCACCTCCAGGTCCCTGCAAGAGGGCAAATGAGGGGTGCACAGCCAGGAGCCACCTCTCAAGCAGCCATTTCGGACACCGGTAGAGGGTGTGTGTTCTGTCCTGAGAAGCCTGTGGTGGCCACTGTGTCCTAGACCCCTGTGTTCGAGTTTGTTTTGTGGGACACTAAGATCCGGCTGGGCGGTGGCCACACCTTTAACCCCAGTAATTGGGAAGCAGAGGCAGGCGGATCTCTGAGTTCCAGGACAGCCAGGGCCCTGTCTCAAAAATAAATAAATAGAAACAGAATAAAGCTCTCTCCGAGTTGACCCCCACCTTCCCACATTCACCGTCTTCCAGCGGAAGCTGCTGTCCGGGGCCGCTCCACTCCAGCTGGATCTAGACTTCAGGCACCTGGGTATGGTCTGTCAGTGGCCACCTTAGATGCCTTTTGTTATTGTTTGGAGGCAGGGTCTCACTATGTAGCCCTGGTTAGTCTGAAAGTTAGTGTGTAGACCAGGCTGGCTTGGAACTCTTTTTGTTTTGTGAGACAGGATTTCTCTGTGGCTTTGAAGCCTGTCCTGGAACTAACTCTTGTAGACCAGGCTGGCCTTGAACTCACAGAGATCTGCCTGCCTCTGCCTCTCGAGTGCTGGGATTCAGGGTGCTGCCTGGGGAACAGCAGCTTTTTTTTTTTTTTAAGATTTTGCTTATTATGTATACAGTGTTGGTATCAGACCTCATTACAGATGGCTGTGAGCCATCATGTGGTTGCTGGGAACTGAACTCAGGGCCTTTAGAAGAGCAGCCAGTGCTCTTAACCTCTGAGCCATCTCTCCAGCCCTAAAATTTTTTAAGATAGGATCTGACTATGAGCCCAGGCTGGCATTGAGGTTGCAGCCATCTCTTGTCTTCGGCTCGCGAGTGCTGCGATCTCTTAACCTTTCATGCCTGGTTCTCTCTCAGCATGACTAGCTCCATCAGGGTTCCTCCATGTTGCAGACTGTATAAGAGCCTTATGCTCTTCCAGTGTGTCCACGGCCCTGGCTGCTGTCCAGCATGGCTGGGGCATCCACATACTTAATCACTGGCGAACAAGTAGCCAGGAGGCCACCTAGAGTTGCAGCCTGGCACAGCTGGGTCATTGGCCTTTCTGCTCATAGGAGGTGCGGGAGACCCGGCGGAGGCATGAGAGGCGCCTGGTGGAGGTGGACAGCAGCCGGCAGCAGGAGTATGACTTCAAGATGGCACAGGCCCTGGAGGAGCTGCGCAGCCAGCATGATGAGCAAGTGCGGTTGTATCGGCTAGAGCTGGAGCAGACGTACCAGGCCAAGGTGCAGCCATGGAGGAGAGGGGAGGGGAGCCTGAGTCTCTGCCACCTGTGCTCATACTCCCCAACTTCTCCAGCTGGACAATGCCAAGCTGAGCTCCGACCAGAATGACAAGGCGGCCAGTGCCGCCCGTGAGGAGCTCAAGGAAGCCCGCATGCGCATGGAATCCCTCAGCTACCAGCTCTCAGGCCTCCAAAAGAAGGTGATGGAACCTAGCCCTGCCCCACCAAGGTCTCTGCCCAGCTTCTGTGACTCCATGACTCTAGTCCTCCTCTCCATCCCGCCCCTCCAACCACCCTTTTGGTCCCTCACATCTGAGGCTGCGGAGGCCACACTGTGACCCTGCCTCATCCTCCCCAGGCCAGTGCTGCAGAGGACCGTATCCGCGAGCTGGAGGAGGCCGTGGCTGGGGAGCGCGACAAGTTCCGCAAGATGCTGGACGCCAAGGAGCAGGAGATGACGGAGGTGCGCAACGCCATGCAGCAACAACTGGCTGAGTACCAGGAGCTGCTGGACATCAAGCTGGCCCTGGACATGGAGATCAGCGCCTACCGCAAGCTGCTGGAGGGCGAGGAGGAGAGGTGGGTGGGGCCAGGGGCCTGGAGATAAGGGGAGGGCCCAGGAGAGTGGGTGGAGTTCTCGGAAACTGGGGCGGGTCTGGGTGGCTGGTAGGCGAGGCCTGGAAGTGGGCGGGGCTCCGGAAGCCAGGCCTTGCCTTGCCTCCTGGCTACTCTCACACTTCCCTCCCTGCAGACTGAAGCTGTCCCCTAGCCCGTCTTCCCGGGTCACCATCTCTCAGGCCACCTCAAGCAGCAGCAGCAGCAGTGGGGTTGGCATGTCCGTGGGGCGGGGCCGGGGCAAGCGCCGGCGGCTGGAAACTGAGGACACCCAGGGCTCACGCAGTAGCGCCTCGGGCTCGGTCATGGGCAGCGGCTCCCGCCTGGCCCAGCAGGCCGCAGTCACAGGTGTTGTGAGCATTGACGAGGTGGACCTGGAGGGCAGGTTCGTGCGACTCAAGAACTCCTCGGACAAAGTGAGTGAGGGGCTGGGTGGCTAGGGCCCATGCTCCCATCCCGGTGGCGGGGGTCAAGAGCATGCCTGGGTTTCAGGACCAATCTTTAGGGAACTGGAGGATCAAGAGACAGGTCCTGGAGGGTGAGGACATCGCCTACAAGTTCACGCCCAAGTACGTCTTGCGGGCCGGCCAGACAGTCACGGTAGGTGCCAGTGAGTTTGGGGCTTGGGTGGTTCCCAACACTGAGTCCCAAGGTGGGAGGCATTGTGTGGACTCCACCTGTTCTGAGACCAGCCCAGTGGCCACTAGCTGCCATGTATGACTGCCACACCCCTCAGGTTACCTTACTGTCCGAATGGTATCCTGTATCTGAGGCCTGGCAGTTCAGTTCAGGGTGGACCATTTGGGCCCCAAGGTGCTTGGGACTGCAGTGTGGCTCTGCAGCTGAGTGTCTGGGCCACTGTGAACCTGTCTCTCTGTCCACGTCCTGGGGCCACTGTGAATCTGTCTCTCTTTCCACGTTCTGGGGCCATCCTGCAGGGACAAAATCACTGAAGGGCTTCATTGTGAACAGCCATTGCCTGGCCCAGGCCCTGAGGTGTCTGACAAGGGCCATCTTGGGTCCTCAGGTGTGGGCAGCTGGCGCAGGGGTCGCCCACAGTCCCCCATCAACCCTTGTGTGGAAAAGCCAGGGCAGCTGGGGCTCTGGGGAGAGCTTCCGCACTGTGCTGGTCAACGCAGAAGGAGAGGTACGAACATGGCGGTGAGCTCGGGTCCTGGCATCTCCTTTCCCTCGCAGCAGCTGTGACCGAACTGAAGCCTGGGGTGGCCTCTAGTGGGGTTTCAAGCGCACTGGCAACCCTTTTGTGTAGGAGGTGGCTGTGCAGGCCATGAAGCAGGCATCCGTTCAGGTGAGCGAGAACGGGGAGGAGGAGGAAGAGGAGGCAGAATTCGGTGAAGAGGACCTTTTCCACCAGCAGGTAAAGCATGCGACATCACACCTAGTGGGTCTTCAGGCCGGGGTCCCACAGTCCTGCCTCAGACAACCACAGATCTTAGTGGCCATACGCCTTACCCTTCAGCCAGGACACCCTCTCCTCAGAGCTGGGGATGGGCAGACGGAGACTCAAGCCCTGAGTCTGGGCTGGGGATAGATGGATGTGGGACCTGTATGCTCGCTTGGGAGCAGGCTGCCTGACTCCAGCCCTCGTTCCTTGCAGGGGGACCCAAGGACAACCTCGAGGGGTTGCCGGCTGATGTGAAACCTGCCCCACGGCCACCAAAGTCCCCGCAAAAGTCCCTGAAATTATTTTTTATAGTCAGCTCTCATTGGTCCATTTCTAGATGACTGTCGAGCAGCCGCGAGAATGTGGGGGGCTCTCCCTGCAGGCTTCACCCCTCCTGTGTCACCTGGCTGATGCAGAGCCTGGGTCAGGAACCTGCAGTCTGTGGCCGATGCGGGAGGGTCAGAGCATGGCTGCCTGCTCAGGGTGGACCTCGTGACGCTGCAGTGATTTTACTAGTTGAGTTTTTTTTGAAGCTTTTTAAATCAAATCAAATCAGGTCGCAGAGGGCTGTGGTGATCACCAGCAGCCTATCAGGACTTGGTAGCTCTTCAGACACGGGGCACTGGGGGGTCGCACAGGGGAGCTCCAGCTCTGCCCTGAGCCGCCTCAGGGCATCGAGGCTTCTAAAGCTGAGGACCAAGAAGGAGGAAATCCACACAGGATCGTCACTCCAGTAGACCGAAG
>PVIU01019300.1:0-36764 GCA_004026605.1 Ondatra zibethicus
CCTGGTCTACAAAGTTCCAGGGCTACACAGACCAAGCCTACCTCTGAAAAAAAAAAACCACACACAAAAACTCCACAAAAACCCCAAAACCAAAATCAACAACAAAAAGTGTCTTTTCAAGCTTTTTATCTACTTTCTAGTTGTATTGTCTTATTATTGAACTATCTGAATTGTTTGTCTGTACTTGGTATAAGTCATGTATGAGGTATATATGTTTTGAAAGTACTTTCATTCAATCCATAACTATTTTTTTTCTTTTTTGGCAGTATATTTGAAGGAGCCTATTTTGTATGTGAAAAAATAATGGGCCTATTATAAGGTCGTAAGGATTTCTCCCTAGAAGTAATAGAATTTAAGATGTTAAATTTAAGCCTATTATCTATGCAAGTTGACTTTTGTATAGATCATGAGTTAATAACTCTCTCTCTCTTTCTTTCTCTCTCATGTGTGTATGTGTACGTATGTGTTTGTATGTGTGTTTGTGTGTATGTGTGTGTGTGTGTGTGTGTGTGTGTGTGTGTGTGTGTGGTATAGTTAACTGTTACAGTGCCTTCTGTTACAGAATCTTTCTTCCCCACACTGATTTATCTTAGCACTTTTGTAAAAAAGAATTAATGACTGTATATGTCTATCACTAAGCTGATATTACATCATACCCCCTTGGTTCTTGCATCTTTATAGTAAAACTTGAAACTAGTAGGTGTAGGTTCTTCAACTTTGTTTTCCCATGTAAGTATTAGATCCGACTCACCAATCTGTACAGACTAGCTCATGTTAATTCTATAGAATTATTTCAGAATCCCTGACATCTTAATCTTGATGCTTTTAATCCACTAGTATATATGGCTCTGCATTATGCCTGTAAAATTTTTCTCCCTGTAGTTTTTCTCCTTTTATTTTCGGTAAATTTATTCTCACCCTTTCGGGATAGTGCATGCTATAGTTCTTCTGAAATCTTCTACAGTGCGCTTTGCTTCCCACCTTGGTGACACTGAGCAGCAGATGCCAGGCTTGCTTGACCTGTTGGACCCTGCTTGAACTACAGCTTGTTATGAAGAAGCAATTGCAGGGATTGCCTCATTTGTTCCCTTTCTTTCAGGAGTCTTCAAATATGTGCTGTATTTATTTATTTGAAGTTAGGAGGATAAATCTGGACCCTGTTAAACTGTCCTGTGCAGAATCAGAATTCTCATCTGTCATTGAAAGGCTCACCAATTCAACACAAATATGACACATTTGTGAAGTCACCTTTCAAAAATGGCCCTCAAGCATAGTGCAGATTTCAGCTTTATATTGGTCAATCTCCCATGAATTTCTCCCTTTTCTGTCAAAGTTGTCATTGTAATTCTTGGTCTTATTTCCAATTCCACCCTCATTCCTCCTCCTTGTGCTCTACCAAAAGCACTGTTACATTTCACCAGCTCCTTCAATTTCAAGTTATTTGTGAACTTTTACATTTTCTCACTCTTCCTGCTCCGTTATAAAGCCGTGCACTAAAAAAAAAATTACATTTGCCTTGCTTCTCCTTATGACCGTTGTGCTCGAAATCTTTCTTATCTCACATATTTAGTACACAAGTGTTCTTAACACGGACATATGCTCTAGCCTCCATACAACTCATCTTTCATCAAATGTCACTCACTGCCTGCATAAGTTTACAAAAGAAAATTTAAAACATTTAGATAGGATTGTGTGTCATAAATAGTCAAACTTTACCTAACTCTTCACAGATTATTTTCCACCAGGATTTTCTTCACAATATCTTTCCAGTCTGACTTTTGTACCCATCTCGTCTTTTTTAATACTTTTTTAATACCATTACTGTAAGTTTTTATTTAATTCCCACTTAATGATAGATATTAACATTAACCTTTCTTGAAAATTGGGACTGATTATTTACTTGTGAAGTCAGCATTTAATCAGACAATGTCTTAAATTGCTAGCCATTAATTTGAGATGGACTTCCAGCTACTGTGAGCCATGTTACTGAAGTGATCCTATCCATACATAGCATGCAGAACAGGCATGAAGCCAAGCTCTAACATGCAGCATCCAGCCATGAGTTAATCTCCCTCTCTCTCTAAGATTGCTTTTTCCTTATTATTCTTTACATTGGTACCTTTATCTATTATGGCTGTAGCTGCATCAAACTAAGACTGAGAGAGAGGCCAAAACAGAGAAAGGGGGAATGAGTGTTCAATGCCTCGTAATAAAAAAGTAATGGAATAAAAATATAGATAAATTTTTAGTTTGGGTAGAAATATGAAGACACATGCATACTCCTAAGGAGTCTGCTGTTTCTATTTTTGTCATAAGATTTATAAAAATATTGATTAAAATCAAAAAGGGTTCATGGTCTTTCTTGTGTTCAACTCTTGGCTCTGAGCATGTGAAATGTGTGATTTGGGCTTTGTTCATTGGTTTCTTTATGTATCAGATGGGGATAACATTAATCGCCACTTACCAAGGCTGCTGTAAGCTTTAAATGAGATAATCCTCATGTCAAGTGGCCTGATGGAAGAACAATATTATGTCTTGATGATATTTTCAACCTGCTCTAATTTGGTAAAAATGAAAAATACTTTTTTGAATGAGACAGAAAGAATCTTGTGCTGTTGATTAAGAATATGATTCATTTCAGGTTATCATTCAAAAAAAAGTCTCATATCTGAGTGTGGTGGTGCAGGCCTGCAATTCTGGTACTTGTGAACCTGGGCCAGGAGGATCACTGCGCGATCAAGTCCAGCCTGGGTTACATAGTAAGTTCTCCAGCCTGGGCTTCAGAGTACAATACCATCTCAAAAAGCAGAAAGAAAGAAAGAAAGAAAGAAAGAAAGAAAGAAAGAAAGAAAGAAAGAAAGAAAGAAAAGAAAAGAAAAGCAAACCACAGACATTTCTATTCTTGAAAACCACATCTGGGCAAGTTGTCAGAAATCCACACTAAGAACTCATTCATGTAATTTCGGAGTGCATCGCCCCCCTGCTTCTCCATTTCCCACTCTGCTCCCCCACTTCAGTTTCTATTGGGCTGATTTTATGACTTAACCAATCATGCGAACTCGGGCATATTTCACATACTCAATGTGTTTCTCATATACATGTGTGTGTACATACGCGTGCAGACAGAAGGAGAGGGAGAGGAACAGAGAGAACGGAAGGAATTGAAAATTTCATTGAATAATATACAGAGCTTATTTCTTTAAGACACAAAGGAAAAGTCAAGCTAGTCATCTGAGTACACAGACGATGTGGAACACTTTTCTTCATTTTCCTCTGTAGGCTTTTAATCCCATTCAGACAAACTTGTCTATGTGGCCGCGGCCATCATTGACCTGCAAAGATCTGTGGCATTTCGCACCGGCTTTGTCTCCCACACATCGCCCACTCCTGAGGTAGAAATTAGCATTCAGTTAAGCCTGTATCCACTGATCCATTAGCGGCACCTTGGGCGCATAATCATAATTCCAAGTAGAAGTTAAGGTGGAGGCTGTTTCAATCAAAAATTCAAAAATTTAGAGAAGCTTAATACTTACCGGAAAAGAGATGTAGGTCAGATTTCATCACCTCTAATTTTCGTGTTCCTATTTTGGGTCTCACCTTGCCTTGCTCCATCAAACCATCATCAGGCAGTACTGATTAAGTATTCTCCCTGCCTACAGCTGTGCTAGGATTTTGATGACAGAAATTAATTGGTTATGGTTCCAGTCATTTGGAAATTTTCTGAAAGGTATTACTTCTAAGCCTTTTCTTATTTTAATGTTAAACCGTGTTAAATGTTAAAACGTGTAGTGAAACCCCATTTAATAATAATATTTTATTTAGTTCACTTATAGGTAAGACATGGGGGATATTTTGATAATTCTACAACCTTGTCATCAGTCAATGGCGTACAACTCTGCCACGGAATACTTACAGATATATGATATAAAGTTCAAAAATTAACTCAAAGATATATGGAAGGCACAAATTTTTGAAGAATGGAGTGTCCAAGTGGGGACTGAGCCCCTTAAAGAATAGGTACATAAAGTTCAAGTAAAAGGCATATAAAATATTAGTCTTTCTGTTTTTTGGTGTCTTTATTTTTTTTTTAAATTCTCCTCTAATTTATGTCCATTTTCTTAGGTGTAAGCATATGCACATTAATGAATGCAATATTCACAGAGATTAGCGGCACTGGATTTTGGAACTGAAGTTCCAGGCAGGTGTGAATTGCTCAATGTGGGTAACAGGAACCGAACTTGGGTCCTCTGCAAGAACAGTATGTTTCTAATCACTGAGCCTTCTCCCCAGCTCCCCTTTCTCTTGTTTATAAATAAAGAATGGGTGCGATTTCAAGTAGTGTACTTGGGGTTATGAAAAAAAAAACAAGGTGTCTGGTGGTCACTATTATGTACTGTTATGTTTTATTTACATTATTTCAGTTATAAACAGTCTTTTATTAAACATATCACTTTTTTCATGCTTCAAATTCAAAATGAAAACCTGAGAAAATGTAAAGCAGATGCATAACAAGGATTTACAGCCTCTGTTCTCTCCTGAACCTGAGGTAGAAGAGTCTACTGTCTGTACAAGAGGTGTCACCCCACTTGCGATGGAACAGCAAAGGAGAGGGTCAAGAGCTGCTGTGCTCTGCACAATAGCGGTAGGTGATTCACTTCTATGAAGTATCTTATAGCTTATGTGGAATAGTCATTTTTTTATTTCATTCCAATCTCTCATTATTTTTATGGATCAATATCATCATTATTATTCTGTTTTTTACAAACAGAGCTGAGAATAGTAGACACAGAATCAAGCCCTCAAATTTCAGAGCTGGCAACACGAGCAGAAGTTAAAACTCAGTGCTGTGATCCAAAGCCCTCTTACTATCTAAGCCTTTTAGTACTTCAAACAAAATCACATTAGCTGTTTGAAATCAATCGTTTTAAAGGTATAAATTGAAATTTACTGTATAATTTACTGTTATTAATTCCTCCTTTGTAAAGAAAGGAACAGAAAGACAATCCTGGGAGACTTAGAGGTATGAGACACTTGTTATGATTTGACTCTTAAAACCATAGATTCCCATATGAAAACATGGTCCCCAGCTGATAAGAGCTGCTGGGAGGTTTTGGAGCCTGAGGATGTAGAAGGAGATCAGGTATTGTACCCTTGAAGCTGATATTGGGCCTCTCACACCTCTCCCTGCCCTCTCATTTGCTTCCTGACCCAACTGAAGTGAAGAGCTTCTTCCACATGCTCCCTACCATGATGTCCTGCCTCCCTACATGCCCGGTGTCAACTGTGGCAAGTAACTATGGGTGGAAGCCTCTAGAGCGATGTGCCAAAATAAATCTTGTTCCTTCCAAGTTGATTTCCACAGGTATTCTGTTATAGGTTGGGAAGCCAAGTAAAACAGCATCAATGCTCCATGACAAGAAGATTTCTGAATTACGAAGGTACAGCATTTAGAGACACTGCCTTGTATCCAGGCGGTGTCATCACATGTTTCTCGGCCTAGTCCAGGTGTCCCGATGGAAAACAGGAATATATGGAGAAGAATGCTACAGCAAAACTCCAGCCTGCTTCCCATAGAAGAGAATGAAAAGGCAGGGGAAACTGTGGGAGTTCCATCCCAAAAGGACTAGGGAATTCTCCCTGCCATCATTGATGAGGACTGAGCAGTGGCTTTCCTCTCCAGAATTATCTTACCCGTTTGCCATGAATGCTACCTTCTCAGCACACTTTGAGTAGGCAGTGTCTCCATGCAACTCCACGACTTTAGTTTCTTTCTCCCACAGAAATATGTCACAAATATAAATATGTTAATCATTATTAGACTGATTTTTTTCTTTGTTTTTAAGCAACATATGTGATTAAAGTAGGGGGAGGTGGTAAAGAGAAGCCAAAGAGCTATGCCATTTTGTTTGATTTTGGTGCTGGGAAATCTTCATTCACTTAGTCATTCAATAAACATTCAGTAGGAGATGCTAATTGTGAGCCTAAGTTATCTGGTAGTGGCAATGGTGGTGGTGAGGGTCACATTTGACTGGCCTCACTCTTTTCACCAGAGCTTCCTAAAAGGTTGTCCTTAAGGCATGAAAAGGGTTTAGATCAAATGCACTTTATCTGGGTGTTTGGGGACAATGAGCACAATGAGACTGGAGAGAAGAAATATCTTTAGGGCAGCGTTCTTGTTTGGTTTTTTCAATTGTGTTTCTGGGCTGATGTGGGATTTCCCTCTGTATGCTGTGATTACCATTATGAATAAAGAAACTGCTTTGGACCTATAGCAGGGGAAAACTTAGTTAGGCGGGGAACACTGAACTGAATGCTGGGAGAAAGAAGGGCAGAGTCAGAGAGAAGCCATGTAGCCCACTGTAGACAGATGCCAGAACTCCAACCAGTAAGCCACAGCTATGTGGCGATACATAGATTAATAGAAATGGGTTAAATTAATATGTAAGAATTAGCCAATAAGAAGTTAGAGCTAATGGGCCAAGCAGTGATTTAAATAATACAGTTTCTGTGTGATTATTTCAGGGCTAAGCAGCTGAGAACTAACTAGCAGCCTCCCCCTACACTGGGCAAGGTGAAGGAGTGGTGTGGTAAATAGTCTACAAACACTAGAGCTGAAGGTGTGTAAAAGTATAGATAGTGAAGGTGATTTGAGGTAGATGTTGAAGGAGATGGAAGAAGAAGGAAGAGGAAGGAAGAAGAAAAGAAGGAGGAGGAGAAGAGATATAACCTGACACAATTATGGCTGGTTTCACCAGTAGGTGTGAGTTCTTGCTGTGTTAGGCCCTAAGTTCAAATCCCCAGAATCCATTTAAAAAGCTAGGTGTAGCCATGAGCACCTGGAATCCCAGCTCTGATGTGTGGGCAGAGACAGGAAGGAGAGATACCCTGTCCCCTCTCTCAGGGGAGTATGGTGGACACCTATAAAGCAGAAAAGTGTCTTTCTTGAGCTTCTGTGAATGCTCACACATAACACCCACACAGACACACAGACACACACACACACACACACACACACACACACACACACACACACACACACACACACGCCAGGATTTGAAGGCAAAGAAGTCTGCAAATGAAGTGATGTACGATGCAGTAAAGGGGAAGACAGCTAGAAAACAGTTGTTTTCCAGCAACCACAGTGACCTATGCTAATATTCATGGTTAGGTAGGAAGATACCAGGAGAGTGTAGATATTTGATAATTAATAAAAGACTGAAAAGCAATTGGTTATCTTCTTTGTTAGTTGTTTCCATGAAAGGTGGGCCTATCAGATATTATGAAATATTATCTTGGAAGCTACTGAAGAATTAAGGCAAGAAATGTGAAAGGATGCCTTTTCCACTGGGGATGGGAGCTTCTTCAAGGTAATTAATCTTCCTGTGATATTAAGTTATTTTTAACTTAGGGTTGCTTAGATGACAAAAACATCTTTTGCTAACAAGATTGATTATGTAACGAGAATGTCACTCTGGGAAGGTATTTTCTCTACTTTTATGTTGTAACTAAGGAAATAATGAAAATATGAGGGAGAGACATGGATTCCTTGAAGTCTTGGATTGAAATGTGTAGAAGTGGAAGAATATTACACAATAAATAAAAGCTCGGAACAATAGTCCCCGAAGAGTTACTTGGCACTCTTGAGGGTCCTTGCTATGCACTGAATGATATGTCCTAAATTCTTGCCAAAATAAGTTTGGTTGCTGTTGTGGCAGCCAGCACAAGATGGGTCCTTAGAGAGCTGGTTGGGCTGTCAAAGCCCTGCCTTTCTGAATGAATTATTGCCATCATACAGGGGTCAGCTTCTCATATCAGAGTGAGTTTGTATAAAAGGAGTGTTTGGTTTTCTTTTATGCTTTCTGTGTCTTGTCTTCCTCCTTGAGATCTATTCCTATAAAGGCAGTCTCTCACCGTGGTTTTGATTTTTTTCTTCTTATGTGTGTATTGAACAATTGTTTACTTACCTTGGAAAGATATCTATTTAAAATCCTTTTTCATTCCAAAAATTTATTGCTTTTTACTGTGGGATGTAAAAGTTCTGAATATGTCTTAAGATAGCATTTAGCTATCATATATATGCGTTGCAGTTGTTTCTTGCATTCTGTGTACTGTCTTTTGACCTCCCTGACTGTACCCTTTGAAGCATAAAAGATTTTAATTTTCATGAAGTCCAATTTGTCAAAGTTTCTTTTCCTGCTTGTGCTTTTGATGTCTTATCAAAGAAACTGTGTAATGTAGATCACAAAGATTTATGACAGTGTCTTCTTCTAGCAATTGTATACTTTAAACCATACACTTTAGTTATGCACATTTAAATCTTTGATCTGTTTTTGTATACGGGAGTTCAGGGGACCATGTACATGGATCTCTGTTATCATTGGGCATGATCCGTTGAAAGGTTAACTTCTCTGACTTTGAACTATTTCAGCACCCTTGTTAGAGATTAGTTGACCATTAGCATAGAGCTTTTAAGTTTTTGCTATGTCTCAGTTCTTCTTTGTTTTATGTCTGTGTCACACCAACTCAATTAATGTTATATAGTGTGGTAAGTCTCGAACCGAGGAAGTGTCGATCTTGTGATTTTTAGCCTTATTTTTTATTATTGGCTTGACTAGTTAGGGTTTCTTGCATTTCTATGTAAATTTAGGGTCAGCTTATCCAAGTGTACAAAAAAGGTGGTTGAATTTTGATAAAGATTACATTAACTCCTCATTGGGCATTATTGTCATCTTATTAATCATTTATTTTTGTCCTTTTCTATTAATATGGTTTATAAAGTAGTTATATAATTTGATTATTTTAAATTTTGGAACAACCTTGTATTCTTGGGATTAATTTCATGTAGTTATAATATCTATGCTTATTGGTTGTATTTTGCTGGCATTTGGTTGACTATGCCTTTTAGAAGCATCAGCAGGGGTGTGAGAAAATTGGTATGTTGTTGGTAGATAGTTTTTACTGCTCACAGCTTGGCAGGACAAGCTACAAATTATGAATGCAGACACCTTCTAGTTCAGAATTACATCTTAAGAATGCATATAAAAATACACATATACATATGAATAATAACTTATATATTCAGTACAGAGTTTTATAAAAATAAAATAACAAGAAACCTTAATAATTGTCTATGGGATTAAATAAATTAAAATTTACATTAATGCCACACAACTGAGAATAGAAAGTAAGAGAAGGGGTGAGGATGGAGAGAAAGAGAAAAGAGAGAGAGATAATATGTTAATATGTGACCATTTCCAAGACATATTTAAACTATATCAGGAAATCAGAATGTAGAATATTGCATACAGGGTGTACTACTTGTTATAAAAAGGAAAAGTAATACACATCCATTGCTTGTATGTCTAGGAATATACCAATGTCATCTGTAGTTGAGAAAGCACTGAAATTAGAGTTTAAGGTATATTTTTGCTGTATAAATTAGATTATACGTTTATATCTTAAAAGTAAATATTAAATCTTAAACAGCTGCAACAACCACTAACATGAAAAATAAAGAAAAATAAAATTGCTACAAAAGAAAAGCACTTTTGGAAGCAGATAAAAGGATAGACAGTTAACAACAAGCTTTGTATAATCTTAAAGAGTAATGAGAACTATGAAAACAAACTATAAAATATGAGCAGATGTAATACTTAGGTAATAGCCAAAGTTTTCATCGATACCTATAAGAGAAATATTCTTGTAATAATGGAAGATCATCTCATAGTTGATGAAGAGTCAAACATGTCCCAGGAGAAGTTAACCCTGATTGATAAGTCTGAAAGTAGTCCCTAAGAAGAGCTATTGAATATAGCCATATCAGAACACTTCTGTGTTCCTCTAGGCATAGGAAAAACATACAAAGAATCTGACAGTCAAGAAGAGAAAACAGAACGTTTGGCCTCAGACTTCTCTAGAACCACATCCAATGCTAGCAACTGTGAAGCAACTTCTACAATGTTCTCACAGAAAAGAACATCATCATATTTCATGTCCAGCTATACCACTGTGCAGTAATAAAAACCAAGGGAAAATATTTTTAAACATATAAAAAAAGTCAAGGAATATTGTTTCCATAACAACTTTATCAAAACTACCATAGGAAAGACTTCTTCCAACTAAAATATGATTTTAGAAGTTGAGACAAGTGGACTTGTAGAGAGGAGAGACTCCATTTAAATGTCAAACTAATGATGGACAACATCTCTGGGGATGATCCTTATAGAATTGAATGCAAATATCACATACCCTGAAATTGTAGAAATTCTTTAACTAATAAAAGCAGTTGGATGAGAAAATATAGGAAGTAGCGTATGGGGTAAGACTGGCTTATGCTTTATAATCGTATAAAAGAGTGAACTATGTAATTATGGAAGATTGGTGGAGGAAGACAAGCCTAAGACGGAACTTGTTCCAACCTTAGCATGCCAAGAAAGGATTCTGCTGTCTCTCTTTGGTACAGTTATGTTTGTTGTGTTTTGCTCTTGTTTTTTAATCACGTGTGAACCTACAATGGCTTCTGCTGTGTCTGCTCTTATAGAAATTACTTTCAGGGTTACTGCCTCCAGCAGAGGCCCAAGGTACAGGTTGTAGTAAGCAGAGTATTGTCTCATACAAGAAGTCCCGAGTCAGCATGTGACATTTGTTACTTCTTACCCGGAAACAGTAGAAAGTAGAATCCACTGCAGCTAATTAGAGAAGAAGTGTTGTGTATAGAATTATTGGCAAACACGGAGGTGCAAGACACAAGCTAAGCTTCCAGAACAGCTCTTTAAATCATATCTCAATACAGGCTTAGTAAAGGAGTCACTGCTCTCACTACCAGGCGGCCCTATGACCCATTCTGTTGTCACCGTGAGGGTGCTCTGGCTCAGGTTGTGGATATTGGTTGGTTCAGGATGGTGATGATTATGCACCAGAGCTTCGTCATTCCCAGTTGAGAGGTTTGTTTTCACATTAGATGTACCAGATGTCACCTGAAAGCCCTGATGTAAACCAGGTCAGATGTGTCCTTGACTTCAGGATTTGCTTCTTAACTTGGCATACCCTCAGCAAGATGGTTATGATAGCACAGAACTTGAGATCACATATCTGGGAAATCTGATGGCTTTCTCCTGCTACTCAGCATTCATATTTTGATAATTCTTCTCAGCACACATCCATCCCTCGACTCCCTTTTCTTTATTGCTTTTATTTACTGCCAAGCCAAGCCAGAGGTGTGGAAGAGACTTTAGAAATTGGAGCTAGGTGGTAATTACATCAGGGAAGAGGAGAGAGGTTTACTTATTGCCACAAACCTGGGGATGGAGAGAATTTTTGCTTTAAACTAATGATTGTGGCTCATAAAACTGATCAATGAAGCAGTAATTGATTTCAAATTTGTATCAGGCATCATGTAGTACAAATACAATGAGATGCATTTCTCACATCATAGGGTTTCTCCCCAGCTTTGTTCCTCCTCTTTTGTCCCCACATGGAGTTGCTGGCACATGACTCTCTCTCCCCTCAGGTGCTCCTCCTTGTCTCATTTGAATTGCCCACAGATACATAACATTCCTAACTTGATCATCTTAATGTTTCGTACCCTGCTTCTGGATTGTATCTTAGTGTTTTCTACCTTACTCCCAGATCATATCTTGGAAAAGTATTTCACAACAAAGCAGGTTCATTGAATTACTTTTGAAAAACTAAAACAAAATTCTTCACTATGCAAATTATGTTCCCATCCACACAGAAGTGAAAGTCCCACTGCAAGAATGTTATGGCAATATGACCATTTTTATCTATTTGATACAGTTATAATGAAAATTTTCATGGTGAAGATGTAGGCAGGAACCACATACAAAGAAAGAAAAGGTAAAAATTAACATTTGCTATTAATTAAAATACTGGAAACAATTTTGACCTGTATACCTGATGTTGGCTTTATACTTACTGAAAATCACTAATAGGCTTTAGTGTATATTTATTCCTTGTTATCCAAAAATCAAAATGAAATTCCTTCTTTTTGATCTTACTCTTACATAGGTCACCTTTCTTCTTTGATCTGCTATCGTAACATCTTCAAATAAAGTCCCTGCTGCAATCAGTGATCAGTCACTGAAGTCTCTAGAAAGACATAGAAGCATTGCCTCAGCACCCACATCTTACTAGTTCCCCAAGAAAAGCATAACTGTGGGACCCTTCTCCTGCAGGCAGTGAAATGGGGCTGGTTTCCTCAAAGCAGGTAGGTTGCCTGTAATAGTAAAATGGTAGCCCGTCTTTAGCATGGAGCCAGAAATAGGGGGTAGTTAGCATTCCTTCACTCCCTACTCCCTTAATTTGTCCTGTAGAAGACTAAAAAGTATCTGCCAAGAGTCAGTGGATTACAGATATCAAATTCACCATTTACTCATTCTTTATGTGTTTATTCAGTAATGAGAGAAAAATTAAGATTATGAATTTTATTCATGAAAGAAGAAATCTACTTCATGAAACTTGGACAAGCCTTGGCTCAACACATTTGAGGTTGATTCAATAAGACACAAAGTAACCATTAGAGACACCACAAATATAGTTTAATAACATGGCTACCTCTCCAGCCAAGGAGCCATCTCCTCTACATAGATGCAGTATAGGACAGGGAACCTTCTACTACAATGTAAATAATGAGACCTAAGTGCTGAGGGACAATGGTCTTTTATCCTGTCACTTGATTTATTTTTAATTAAATGCTGATTGGCCAGTAGCCAGGCAGGAAGTAGAGGTGAGGTGACTAGGCAGGAAGTAGAGGCGGTATGACTAGGAAGAAAGTAGAGGTGGGGCAACAAGAATTCTGGGAAGAGGGAAGTTTCAGTCTGAAGTCATTGCCAAGACACAGAGGAAGCCAGACACAGAGCAAGCAAGATGTGACTGCCTTGCCAGAAAAGGTACCAAGCCACGTGGCTAACACAGACTAGTATTATGGGTTAATATAAGTTATAAGAGTTAATAAGAAGCCTGAGCTACCAGGCCAATCAGTTTATACTTAATGTAGACCTCTGTGTGTTTTCTTTGGGACTGAATGACTGCAGGACCAGGTGGGACAGAAACCTCAGTCAACACCTAAGAGTCATTTATAGATGCACATAAGTTGCACATCATACAGTCTGGAGGGTTGTGTGCACTGTACTGTTCTGCTAATGTCTACCATAAGTCTTACACATAGCATGTAGCACATTTTTTTTAAATATGAAAGTGGTGGCATTTAGTCCATGTCATAGCTAATCTCAGTTGTCAACTTGACTGCATTGAGAGAAACTTAGATAGCTGCTAAAGTATATTTCCTTGTGTGTCTTTGAGGATGTTTCTAGAGACTGTTGGTATGTGGGTTAGTGAACTAAATGAAGACACCCTCTGTTCATGGGCTGTACCAGACAATAGGGAGGCATCCTGAAGGGAATAAACAACAGCAGAAGAGGGGACTGGAGAGATAGCTTGGTCCTGAGTTCAAATCTCTACCACCCATGTAAAAGTATGGGCAATGCCATGAAAGCCTGTAACCCAAATTCTGTGGATGGTGGAGACAGGAGATTCATTGAGGTTTTCTGGCTTCCAGCCTAACTCTAGGGTCACTGCAAGACTCTGTCTCAAGGGAATAAAGTCACAGAGTGATAAAGCAAGATATTAACTTCTTACTCTGTTTTTGAGAACTACATACCCATACACACACACAAATACACAGAGAGAGAGAGAGAGGGAAAGAGAGAGAGAGAGAGGGAAGGGAAGAGAGATACAGAGAGATTTAATAAAAGAGAAACAAATCTAAAAGGCAGACAAGGGGGAATAATGTACACAGTGAACAGTGACATCAGCAGTAATGTCCTTCCTCCTCACCCAGTGCCCATGAACATCAAAACCCAGATTTTTCATCTGCCAATTTAGACTTTCACCAACTATTCAAAAGGCTTATGCTCCCACACCTTCAGCCCCACACAGAAACTGTATTATTGATCCCTCTTGTCCTTAGTTTTTCAGCTTAGCCTGAACAACTACTAGACTCTCCAGTTCTCCAATCTACATAGAATCATGTAAATCAATGTAATAAATCTCTAATCTAATTGTATCTATTCTAGTGTTCTTACTCCTCTCCAGAATCTCTGACTCATAAGTGCTATAAATCCTTATTTATTCATATAGACTACCTACTCTAGTCCAGGCCATTAATAAGCTGCTTGAGATTCCCCAGTGAACAAGAAACTGTATGTCCTTCTTCAGATTGTGTTCTAAGGATGGTGGTGAGGTGGAGGTGAAGAACCACAAACATGGATACATTGTATTGCTATGTTAAGAGGTTATAGGAAGCATTCTTTGGAAAGAAAACAATAGAAGAAGGCAACATGGATCGGGTTTTGATATAATTTTGACATCAGCATTAAGAAATAGTGATGGACAATGTGGCTTTACATAGCTAAATGATAATCAATACATTAATTCTTTATGATTAAATCAATGTTTTTTTTCAACCACGGATCCCAGTAGCATCTAACACACTGGCCAACACTTAGAAGATAACTGAAACCATTTGTTGACTTAACTTGTCAGATGCAATCTGGACCATGACTAGTGGCTTTTCAGGACTTACATATAAGCAACTGAAACCCAGTGTTTTTCCGACTCCAAGACATTCTTTTGAGTCTCCTTAAAAACACTTGGCACATACTTATTAAAAAAAGAATTTATTATAAAATAATGTTCTGTGCCATCTCCTTCAATTTAGCTAATGTCTCTACTGAAGATTAGGTCATAGTGCTATTTCTAGTGTCTCACAAATTTCAGCCTGTGTACAGAAACAGACGACTGCCCCGTGCCCAGGAGTGAAGGAGAGAGCAAATCATCGGTCTGTGTTTCTAAGTGGACATAATGCTGTTTGACACAAAAAAGGTCCTGGAAAGAAGCAAAGTGATGATCTACATTTATCTATCATCACTCTCATTTATCTCTGTCTGTTTGTCTATCTGTCTATCTATCTATCTATCTATCTATCTATCTATCTATCTATCTATCTATCTATCTCTCATCTATATCTGTCTATGTATCTATCTATCTATATTACCATCTATATCTATCATCACTATCTATTATATATTTATCTATCTCTATCATTCCTAAACCCCAAATTAACAATCCAGAGTGCTCCAACTTCCAAAATAATTTGAGCACCAACATAATACCACGAGTGGAAAATTCCATGCCTAACCTCTTGGGATCAGCAACTGTTAAAACACAAGCACACTAAAAACTTTGTAAAAATTTCCTTTAGGCTATGTGTACAAGATATACATGAAACATAAGTGAACTTTGTAGTTAGATGTGGGTAATAACCCTGAGATAGGTTGTTCCTGAACTGAGAACAACAACAACAACAACAACAAATCCAAAGCACTTTTGGTGATAATCACCTTGGATAGGAGGTATGCAAACTGTAGCAGTCTGAAGGCTTTGAATTCTGCTTTTAAAGATGGAGATACTGCTGATGCTCTCAGCCTCTTTCGTTATCTAAGCTGCTACATCTTCTTTTATGGAGATAGTAACAAGCAGGTGATGAGCTTGTAGTCAGACTCTTCTAATTAGGCTAAAGGTTGCATTGCTATTACGGAATGATTTAAAATTCGGTGATTCAACGCACGCAGAGAGGTCTATGCAGGTAGTGGAATGAGAGAAGAGACTCAAATTCAATTTTTAAAACTTTGGAGGTAGACATGACAGAGAGCACTTGCTCTAATGGTCTGTTTGTAGAAATAGCCTTCTGTGGTCATATCTGCGGTGGAGACTGAGGGACAGAGAGCTATCATGCGTCCCTGAGCTAATTTTACAGAAGGGGAGAATATATTACAGTGGGTAATTTACATTTTCTTGTGTAATCTCTCAATCAATACAGTACAAGAAGGGGGTGTTTTTGTGTTTGCTTGCAACGTATTAGCGCACATGGAAAGGTCATTATAGGATTAAGCCAAGATAAAACCCCATCTCTCATATCCATCCCCAGTGTCTCCTGAAAGCTCACATAAAGCAAATTAATACTTCATTTGCTCCAGTTCTAAAGTATAAACTGGCTTGTGAAATTCTTCTCATCTTTCTATGATTTCCTATGAAGAGTAAGAGAAGGCACTATTCATGACACAGGCTCAGAAAGAAATCCTCATATACCAAAAGGACCTTCTAATTTTGCTCAGCATATCTCATTTTGGCAGGAAATGAACTCTCCCAATGTTTTCACAGCAGCTTTTCAGTCACACACAAGCCAGTGCTTCTGTGTTACACAGGTAGCTATTAGTATCTTCTGTATCCTATGTGCACTACGCAGGGAGCTATTAGCATCCTCTCTATACTATGTGCACTGCTTCCACGTCACACAGGTTGCTGTCAACATTCTCTGTATCCTATGTGCACTGCACAGGTAGCTATTAGCATCCGCTCTATCCTATGTTTACTACTTCTGTGTTGCAGAGGTAGCTCTTAGTATCTGCTGTATCCCATGTGCACTGCTTCCGTGTTGCACAGGTAGCTTTTAGCAGCCTCTCTATCCTATGTGCACTGCACAGATAACTATTAGCATCCTCTGTATCCTCTGTGCACTGCTATGCATGTTGATATTTGCAAGATCCTTTAGGAATGCAAGAAAATCTCCAACAATATTGCTGCAAATCAAATGGCTTACTTCAGTGACTCACTCTGCTGGCAGAGAAATTACTTTTTTGGTTATAAAAGCAATCCAACTTGTCTTTTTACTCTGTAAAGCTGATCTCAACAAGGAAAGTATGTCTTTCATGGATCCCTGGTGGGGAATACTTCAGATGACCTGGTTCAATCGCAAAAAAGCAAAATCAGTAAAGATGGGTTTGACAACTCAGAGATAGATCACTAGGAAGCCACTGGGTCAAGACCCTGAGTGGAAGTTGAGCCTCTACCTCTATTTAAACTGTCTCTTGTTAGGGAGCCCTTATAATTTAAATCTGAAGTCACCAAATGGAATTATTCATTCAGTGTAATCAGACAAAACAGGGACATGAGCTGAGAGAATGTACAATAATAGAGGTGGGGGTGCGTCCTTTGAAACCCTTTGAGTTAGAATTTCTCTGTGCATAAAGCTCTTCTTTTTGTGTGCAGTTTTATGTCAGGGAGACAAGATGTCCTTCAGGGAAGCAGAATCTAGATTTATGGAGCACAAGAAACCCGATGAATAGACAGCGCGGTTCCAGGCATTGCTGAATCCCTCGTGTGTTTGGAGCCCGGTTTTCTCCTAGGTGAAACAGGAGGCAGTTCTGTCTGTTTCCACAGACATCACACAATTAAATGAAGCGGTGCTTGTGAACATGCCCTGTAAGCCACAAATGATGCCTCATGTGCAGAAAGTTAGACATTTTCTTTTGTTATTTTACATGTATTCTAAGTCAAACAATCTCTTAATGTGGTCCTTGGATTGCTATCAGCCTGCCTATACTCTCCAAACTCTCCCTTTGCTTTAGACACCTACTGCTCACTTTGTTCTTGCCTCACTCCTGTTTCCTGTCCATAGGATCCACAAAATCCTCTCTCTTGTCTCCCAGAGCGCCGATCCCAGCCTCCTCCTTGCCTCCCAGATAAAGACGGCTATCGCCACTCCCTTGTTAATCTAATGACCTTTAAGCTCAGTTGTGTTTCATGAAGGCAACACGTACTTTGAGGCAAGTACATTTTTCCCCCCCACTGGTTTAATTTTAGCTGCATGAGCCAGAAGGGAGTCAAATCACACACGAGGTCACAGGCGCAGTGGGGGAGAGAAAGGCGCTCAAGAACACATTCCTCCCGAGTCGTTGCCTGTTTCATTTTCTACTGCAAAGAGCAAGGCCACACTGATTTTAAAGGAAGCTCAGGAAGAGGTAAACAGTGCAGCTCTCTTGGGACGGCACCGTTGGGTATGACTAGCAGAAAATACAAATCGGCTTCAAGAAATTGGGTTCACAGATGATTTATCAAATTCTCATTTCTCCCAGTTTTTAACAGAGTACATTTGGACACATCAAAAGCTGACTTCCCCTCATCTTTCTGCTCTGTGATGAAGGCCTAGCAGGAATTTTTCTCATATTATTATTAAGATTAAATATAGTACACGATGTGAAATGCTCTGCCGCGGAGTGATTAACGAAGAATTATTTGGTTACAAAATCGTACAGAGTAGGTTCTATTTCTGTATCTATGGAGAGTGGCCATATGTATTTCCTAAGTTCCAGAGAGATCAAAGAAGCACCTCATTGCTTAAATGCAGACAAAATCTCCAGAGCACTGGAATAATCCAGCGACCTTGACAAGTGAAATCCCTACTACAACAGCCAGGACTGGCAGAAATTCACCCTCTGGTACAACCCAGTAAGGGACAGCATGCTCATAAACTCTCCATGTAGTTTATTTGTTTTAACAACAGCTTGAGCTCTTAGTACAAGGTATCAGGAGCCATCAAAACCCACCTATCAATAACTCCTGAGCATTAATCACAGTCTTCCTACTGCAGAGTGAAAGATGGAGCCCGCTCACCACTCCCTCATGAAATGACTCCCGGAAGGGTAAAGGTGATACCACGACACGCGGCTCTTCTTTGGTTTCTTTAATAGATTCTTTTGTAAGTTGAGGTTGTTCACTAAGTTTCTGTTAGTTTGTTAGTCTTTTTAAAAAACCATTAGGAGAGATGGCTCAGTGGTTAAGAGTGCTGGCTGTTCTTCCAGAGGACCGGGGTTCAATTCCCAGCACCCATGGGGCAGCTCACAATGGTTTGTAACTTCAGTTCCCGGGAATCTGACACCCTCACTCAGACATATATGCAGGCAAAACACCAATGCACATAAAAAAAAAATTCAAAACCAACCAAACAAAAAATTGCCTAGGGATTAGATTTGAACATAGTACTTTTAAAACTTATGGTTATATTTATTAGTTGTGACATTTCCATACATGTAAACATAGAATGATCATTGTCTATTGCTGTTCTACTATATCTTGCTCTCTTTCTCCTCCTTTCCTTCCTCTTCCTCCTCCTGTCCTTTGGTCCTTTTCTCTAAGAGTCACTTTTTATTTTCATGGATTTTTTTTAACATGATAGAAAATGTGTGATAATTTGGTGTCTGGATAATTTTGTTAAACATGAGGATTTATAGTTCCATTTTCTTGCAAATGGAATAATTTTTCGTTGTGGATTAATCATCGTCTCTCTGTGGGGGGGTGTGTACTACATTTTCTTTGCCTATTCATGTGGCGATAGGGCTAAAGGCTTTGTCACTATTTTAGCTGCTATAAACAGTGCTTCGATGAACACGCATTTGCAGATGTATTAATATGCCATATGCTATGTTGATTTCATTTACTTTGGATAAATACTGAGATGTGGTATAAATGGATCATATGATAGTTACAGCTTTAACTTTTCCAGACTTTTCTCTATTGGTTATACTAATTTACTTGCCTCTAACAGTGCCGAAGAGTTCCTTTTCATCTGCATCCTCACCAACATTTGTTACTTCAGACTTTTAAAAATTAATATCCAGCCTATTAATAATTTTGATTTGCATGTTGTTTGATGGCAACAGGTGTTGAACATTTTTTCTTTTAATTATTTGCTATTATTATTTGATTCTTCTCTTAAATATTACATCATGACTGCAGTTTTTCCTTCCACCAGTCTCTCCTCCCACCCCCCTTCTCCATTCACATCCCCCTCTGCTTCCCATCAGAAAAGAGCAGGCCTCTCAGGGGCGTTAATCAAACATGGCATAATAAGCTACCCTAAGATTAGGAACATATCACCACATTAAGGCTGGACAAGACAACCCAGTAAGAAGAAAGGAGTCCCACAAGCAGGCAAAAGAGCCAGAAACAACCCCGCTGTTAGTAATCCCACAAGATCACCAACCTACTCAGCTATGGCATATATTCAGAGGACTTAGGTCAGCCTCCTACAAGCTCTCTAATGTTGAAGGCCCTCATGAGTTCAGGTCAATTGGTTCTGTGGGCTGTGTTCTTGTGGTGTCCCTAGCCCTTCTGGTTCCTCTGATTTTTCCTTCCCCTCCTCTGCAGGACTCCCCAGGCTCCCCCTAAAGTTTGGCTGTAGACTCTGCATCTGCTCCCATCAGTCGCTGGATGAAGTCTCTCTGTGCTATTTGATGACAGTTCTGCTAAGGCTCTGGTCCCAGAACAAAATGCAGGCAGGACAAACTGTAGGTCTGAGGTTCTGTGGCTGGGTTGGTGTCCCAATCCCTCCACTTGAGGCCTTGCCTGTGTATAGAAGATGGCCAGTACAGGCTCTGTGTCCCCCATTACTAAGCCTTGGCTAGTGTTTTCCTTATAGATTTCATGGAATTTCCATTGTACTAGGTTTCCACCTTGCCTCTGAAATGCCCCTGCCATTCCAGTCGTTTCTCCCAAATATTTTCTCCCCCTGCACATACTTCATCCCTCCTATTAGAACCCCACCCTCCTCCAGTCCGCCTAAGAAATCTATTTCTATTTCCCCTTCCCAGGGAGTTTCTTGTGTCCCCGTTAATCCCTCCTTGTCATTTAACCTCTCTTGGTCTGTGGCCCACATAGCCTGTCTACCTTTTACTTTACAGCCACTATCTACCTATAAGTGATAGTACACACTGAACATTTTTTCCGTGTAGTTATTGGTCACTTGCATTTCATTTGAGAAGTGTTTGTTACACATATAAAATCATAATAGCATGCCTCTGTAAAGATGATTTGATTTTACAGTCATCGTTATCACCCATCAAGAGTGCCATGCGTTTTGTATACGAAGCAGGTCAATCAAGAGTAGAATATGCTTTTCAAAGAAACTTGGCAAATAAACTTAAAATGAGATCATTAAGATGAAAAAAACTAGGCACCCAACTTCAGAAGCTTCTGTTCATTACTTATATTCTTTCTATCTCTTTCAAATTTTCGTTGACATGGCCTTTTCTCTTGCAGATGATGGGTTTTGTGAACAGCACAAGTGGTGATGTATTGTTCTGTACTCTTGCCACTTCTAGGAGCTTTCCCTTTGATAAGCCTGGTTTATGTTGCTCCATTTAAAACCTCATTATCTTACAAAGTTTAGTCTATTCTGTAAATTTGCACTAAAAATCACTGACTATTAATATTGCCATGGTGCAATCTCTGTTGCTTCACTGGTAAGTGTTGTTCGTTTGTTTTATTTTTCCATTTTTGTGTATGTGTTTTTTTTCTTTATTTATGGCTTTATCCATTTATCTAGCAATGAGTTTTCACTTTAAAATTTTAAGTTAACTTTATGTAGATGTATTTATTTTGTGTGTGTGTATGTTTTTCTTGCATGTATGTATATATTTGTACAATATGCATGCCTGATGCCCACACAGGTCAGAAGAAGGCGTTGGACTCTCTGGAAACTGGAGTAATAGCTGGTTGTGAACAAGAATATAGATGCTGGGAACTGAACCTGGGTCTTCTGCAAGAGCAACAAGTGCTCTTACCTGCTCAGTCATCTTGCCCACCCCTATGCCAATAGTTCTGATCAGGCCCATTAAGTCTATAAGTAATTTTATCAGTAAACCCCCTCTGGTTGTTATTTCTCTGTCAAGCATGATATACTTGAAAATCTAGTTATTCAACACTATCTAAATATCTTCTCTTAGAAAGCGGCGAGCGGAAATTTGAAGATTTTCAAATAGTTTGTCTGTGTCCACGTTCTTAAGTCTTTCCCCACAGAATCAAAATCAAAGGATGCAATCTGTCTGTCTTTGTATTGGTCAAATGAGTAATGCTAGTAGAGGCAGTTGCTTTAAGGTGCTAGTCTCCAGTGTCTGTACAGGATGCTTCCTGAGAACCCCAGTGGATATCTGAAACTACTGAAAGTTCTGATGCTTTATGTTCTTTTATATATACACACATAAAAATAAAATATATGCATATGTAACTTTGGCAAAGTTCAATCATATATCTGATACGCTAAGAGATTAAAAACAATCAACAATACAAAAATATATTGTTTGCTATAATGAAGTTAGTGTTAGTATAGCTTCTATCTCTCTTACAATATCTTATATGGTATTCACCTTTGTTTCAAGGGTGATGTAAGATGCGATGACTACTTGACAAGGAGTGAGGTATGACATCGTCTTTTTAAGATACAACACTAGGTTGTGTTAATGTAATAGTCTTATAAATTCAAGCATCAGGATATCACTGCAGTCAACATGATAAGTAAGACAGCAACTGACTGCCTAATGGGCATAATGTGGTTGTGCTGAACCAAGGAGATGGTTCCCATTCTGGGTAGGACAGAGTGGGACAGCATGGCATTTGATCACACTACAGGCAATGGTGTTTAACTCTTAGGAACTCTTCATTTCTGGAATTGTCCATTTAATATTTTGAGATTCTGGCTAACCATGAGTGGCTGAAACTGTGGACAATGAAACCATGAATAAAGGGGGACGCCATTATAAGTGAGTTGTCCAGACAGTGGCCACTGTTGTACCTCAACATCGTTGTTTGCCAAGTTGACACATGAACAAATCAGAGTGATGGCTTTGGTTGTTTCCAGTCACTGCTGGATAATGACACATCTTGTTTCACGTCACAGAAATCTGAACTTGTGAAGACTTCTCCACTTCTTCTCTTCAGAAGATTCCATTTCACCTTATTTGAAAAGTTCCTTCAACCACATAGCTTTCCTTGGAAGTCCCGATATTCACTTCCTTTTATCCCTCTCTGAAGCATGACTAATAAAAACTCAGAGAGAGAAATTGGGTTCAACCCGAAGACCCAAAAAGCAAAGCAGACAGCCACAGGCTTTTACCTCAACCTCAGTCTGAAATGGCGACCCTGCCTCCAGGAACCTCAGAATGAGACTATATTTTGAGAGGTGTTTCCTCCCATCTTATATTCTTCTCTAGGGCTGGAATGAAAGGTGTGCATCACCGTGATTAAATGCATGCACCACCCCATTTCTATGGCAGCTAGGGTGGCTACTGGGATTAAAGACGCATGTCATTGTGGCTACTGGGATTAAAGATATGTGTTTCCATAACCTGGCCTGTAAGGCTGACCAGTGGGACTGTTTTACTCTCAGATCTTCAGGCAGGTTTTATTTATTAAAACACAATTGAAATGCCACTACGCCTTTCTTGTCTTGATTTTTGCCTTCTCAGTAGCTATTCTTCATATTTTCTAATATATAGAAGAGTGACACCCGCTTCTTGTTTCTCTGTCTTCCCTCTTGTACCTAACCTATCTCTAATGCAAGGTACAACATACCTTCCCCCTTGCTTTCTGCATCTCTTTTAGGGGATGCTTTTAGGGGATTTTCTGCATGCTCAATGTGTGTTGTGAAGATTCATAGTGGGGATACCCTAGAGCTTCTCAATGGAGCCTGTTAATTGGAATGTTCCCAATCCCTTCCTTTCTCTTCATTACCCATATCTTTACTTCTGGGGAAGCTGTTTACTTTGGTCATCTGTCAAGGTTGGAATTTCAGAGAGAGAAAGAGAGGAATACTAAAAAGTGAGCAATGTGTCCCCAGACTTGGAGTTCCAGTTCCATCTTGTTCTCACACTGATTACCGTGTGACTTTAAATGTGTCACTTAATCACCCAAGCATCATGTTCTTCACCCACTACAGAGAAGGGGTTGAACTAGATGTTCCTGGAGACAGTTTCTTATTTTGACATTAACTTGTTGCACCATGACTAAGATACTTCCTGTGTGGTTTTTGGTACCACACAGTAGCATATTGGGAGTGGTGCGCTTGATGCCCAGGAGATGGCAACTGGTTTCCAATGGGGCTGGTTATCTGAGAATGATTTGCCTCAGCCAGTCTTCTAACAGCTGCCCATGCAGAGCCTTCATTGTCCCTTCCGAATTATCTCATACACTTCTTTCCGGAACACTAAATACATAGAAAAACTGGAGTAAATTGGGAGCATGGGGGCCTTGTGGGAGGGTTGAAGGGGAGGGGAGAGGTAAGGAGGGGAGCAGAGAGAAATGTAGAGCTCAATAAAAATCAATAAAAAAAATCACATAGCATGACTACACGTTTGTAAGCGTTCATATTTGTAAGTCACCGTTGTAATTTTGGAACATCAGAGATTGGCGGCCTTTAATATTCTTTACTTTTCAGAGTTGTATATATGAATATATTTGTTCCTGATGGAGCCTGGTCACAGGCAGGACAAGGAATATGAAGCTCTCGGGAGAGAAAGTCTCTATCTTATTTTAGGCGCTCTCTGTCTCCTATTTATCACAAGTCCTTTTTTTTTTTTCGCCCTCACAAATGCCCAGCATTTCCTAGAGCCCGATATTTCACAAGCTCCATGGCATTGCTGTGAGATGGGTAACAAACCAATTTCTATGTTATAGATACTAAAATGGAGACGCAGAGAAAGTGTGTGATCTGCGGCAGCGCTCCAGCAGCTTAGCCAGGAATGGCAGAAGAAAGAACAAGAAAAGAAAGAACCCAATTCCTCTGTGAGTCTCCTGTACAGAGGATCAGAGCGCCAGAGACCTGAAAGATCCTGAGAAGGCCGCAGCCCACAGTGATCCTTTTAGGGAAGTTTGTATGTGAGCTCCTCTGGTAGAGATATCAGGCTCCTGACGAAGGCATGCTTCCATCCCATGTTCTCCAATGCTAAACTGTCCTTCCTTGTGAGCCACAAATAGATTCCGGCACTTACCGTGACCTTCTTCATCCTGGCTATAGCCTTCTGTCCAGCTGTTTGTAAGTTCCAGTCATTGACTTTCCAGCTTCCAATTCATCTGAAGGCCTGTACCCAGTGATCTTGCGGAGGCAATGCTTCTCTATGTGATTTTATTGTGCCTGTTTCTCAAACTACTAACGTTGTTATTGTCTGCTTCAATTTTTAAGGCTCTCCATGCTTAGACCCAACTCCATCATTCAACCATCATTTCCCTACCACATACCCCGCTTACAAACACAGAACTCTTTGAACTACATTACATTTTTACCTTTCTCCTCCCACGTGTTCCTGGAGTTCCCTTGTACAGCCCAGGTTGCCTCAAACTCCCCCTGATCCTCCTGTATCTGCCTTCTGAGTGCTGAACTTAGAAGCTTATGTCAACAATGCTTAGCTTTACTTTTCCTTCTGTATCCATACACTGCGTCCTATAACTCCCATACCTCCTTTTGAAATGTCTGTTGGTGGAGATGGCAATATCTTTACTGCAAATACTAGCTATCTTAGTAATTTACTATCTCCGAGAATAGCTTTCCCCTCATATTTGTGTGTGACTGCCACTCACTTAAACCATTAGTCTCTTGGAAGGGTGAAGATTGTGTTGTCCTTTTGACTTACTTATAGGACAGAGGATGCTAAAGATCATAAGCAAAATAGGATGAAGGTCTAACCACCGAGCCATTAATTCTTCAAACTTCGGTGGGTTAGCTTTGTCAATTGTGTGTGTGTGAGAGTGTGGGTGCTTTGGATGGGACTTTTGTTTTGTGGGAAAGGGTGGCAACAGTTTCGGATAAAATACTCCCAAAAGTTCACGTGTCAAGGCCTGGGCTTCAGCTTGGCTCTGTTGGCATGTGGAAATTTTAAGAGGTGACCTAGAGGGAGGTTCTATGTTACCAGGATCATGTCTTTTCTCTCTCTTCTTTCTCGTCCTGGCATGAGGTGAATTGTTTGTCTTGTTACTGCCATTGGCTTCCTGCCATTATCATTTGGTATTCCCAACAAGAGGCTGAATAATGGGGTTACTTGAACATGGTCTGGAAAACTCTAACACTATGAGTCAAATTCATCTTTTATCTTTATAAGTTGGTTGTTCTGGGGAATTTATTATACATTTGGAGGCTGATAGAAGAGTCATAGACAAGAAAGGGAATATATATATATATAATATATATATACACACACACACAGCATTGTTGCTGTTTGCTTTTTTCACAGAGCAGTTTATCCTCAGCCATCAGCTGAATTCTTAGAACCTTGCAGAATACTGTGTCTTTTAACCAGAAGCTGTTTTGTTGCTTATGAAAGCAATGTCTGGGGCTTGAGAAGTGGCTCAGTAGAAAAATAATATTAAAAAATAGAATTTCATAACAGCTATTCTCTCAAATGAGTTTAGGTAGGTGCCAAAAAAGTTTCATGCCTGATACATTGCTGTGCTGAGTGAGCAGACATCACTAATCCAGACTCAAAATGTGACCTGAGTTCCCAGCACTAGAACCCATGAGAACTGAGCTCAGAAAATTGTCTTCTGGCTTCACATGAGCATTGTGACATGTATCCTTTCCTTCTAAGAATAATAATAAAAATTTAAAAGCAATATCTTCCTTGTCAAGGTAGTATAGCATTTAATTTTCTTTCTGATTGCTTTCTCATGCTCTACCATCCTAAACCCTTGTTTTTCATTCCCTATAAATAATTTGCAGCCAAATCTTTAACTTGGATAGTGCATGAGCCATTATGGCATACGACCAAAGCTCATTCTTCACAAGTGGCTAGAATTCATTTGAGAATGTGGATAAAATAACAGAAACCCTTTTCTCTGAGGCAGATAAGGTGTGGACAGATCTTACCACATAGGAAATTTTTAAATAAGCAGTCTTCATTTTGTAAATATTATTTTGATCTACAAGTCATGTAATATTTAAAATGTCCCAACTTTTAAATATGACTATTTCTCCCAACTTTACAGGGTTGTGTTTGAAAATTGTAAAAAAAAAAGTCGTATAAAAATTCATAAAAACTCATACATAGGCCCCTTTGAGTCTGGATTAGAGATGCCCGTTCATCTGACACAGTGGTCTATCCAGCAGGATTTTTTCTTGGCATCTGTCTAAACTTATTTGAGAGGATTACTGTTGCAAAGGTCTATTTTGTAAATGTTTGCACATATTAAATTGAAACTTACCTTGCCATAATTTCTAGTATTGCTGTGCACTCCAGAGAGCCCACTTGGGCTGTAGAATGCTCTCCATATGATGAAACGATTCAGAATCTATGTTGTTCAATCTGCTAGGTCCCAGTCACATGAAGCTCTGAACACTAGTGACTCCAAATGCTAGATTATACATTTTGCTTAAGTTTAAATGTAAAATCACATTTGGCTAATGCCTACTCAGTTCTGTAACACAACTTCAATACTTTGCAAAGTACCCAAGCAACCATTTTCACATGATAGCTATCAGATTTTTTTAGAGGTAGATGCTTATATTTTCTAAGACATTTTTTAAATTCCTCAGTAATAGGCTTGCATGTTAGCATTTATTTTGTTACTGCTGCTGTTGTTGCCATTATCCTCTTTATTGCTAATGTCTTTCTTCCTTTTAGCTTCTATAATTTTTCCTAGGAGTTTCGCAGAGTTATTTCACAATTATAGAATTTGTGTACCAACATGTAAATTGCAGAATTTGGGGACATAAAGCATGAGGAATTTTCATAGGCAGATAAATCTTAATTTTTTTTTATTAGTGTGCATTCATTGTAGAAAGTGGAGTTTTTCATGATGGCAACTTTGTTCGGGGATATCATATATAAGGATATCCCCATTCACTCCCCATTACCTCTGCAGCCTCTTCTCTCATAGTGCGCTAGTCTGTTTCCTGTTTCCAAAGTGCTGGCCTTATTTGTGTGTGTGTGTGTGTGTGTGTGCGTGTGTGTTGTGTGTGTGTGTGTGTGTGTTCCCTCTCATCTGCGTCCTTACCACACTTGTGGCTGTTTTTTCTTTATTGCCAGGATGAGGTGTAGGAGCTTATATAACACAGGCTGGCCTTGTACTTGCTTTGTAGCCCAGGCTGGTCTTGAACTTCTAATCCTCCTGCATCTACATCCCAAGTGCTGGGGTTACAGATGTGCACCATCACAGCTGGTTATGAGACTCTGTGTAGTGAACATGGGGCTTTATGCATGCTAGGCAAGTGATCTCTTAGCTGATGTCCATCTCTAGTTTTGGTGGTTTGCTTTTAAGTGATAGACAATCTGACAGATGGTGGAATCTCAGTGTACTTTTGATTTTCATGTCCTTGATGGCCAAGAATGCTGAGCATACTTTCTTATATCTGATGGCCACCTGCCACCTGAATTTCATCTTTAAAGAATCATTTGTTCATTTGTTTGCTCATTTCTTTTGCTAACTTACTGATGGGATGATTTTGCGGGTATACAATATTTTTGTCATATGTATAATTAGTAAAGATTTTCTCCAATTTTGCTGTCTGTTTCTTCACACTCGTCACTGTTTAGATACATATTCTGTGTGTTCTATGCAACCCAATTTTTTTAGTTCTTGCAGACACTCCTGAGCTACTAGAGTCCTTTCCATAAAGTCCTTGCCTGTGCCTACATCTTGAAGTATTTTACTCTAGCAGTTTTAGAGTTGTTGATTTTGATATGGAATGAGAAATGCAGATGTGATTCCATTCTTCTGTATGTGGAAAAGCTGGTTTCTCTCTGCTAAAAAGGCTATTTTTTAACAATGTATGTTTTGACACCTTTTTCAAAATTAATGTTGCCAAGATGGGTATGGTGACTCACTTCTACCATCCAAGCATTCTAGGAGGCAGAGGCAGGAGGGTTGCTCTGAATTTAAAATCAGTCTAGGCTACACAGAGAGATGCTGTCTCATAGGTATTTGGGTGTGGTTTTGGGTTCTCTATTCTATTCCATTAGCCAGTACAAGAAATGAACTTTTAAGGACTAATTGCCAGTTTTGGTGATTTTACCTTACCAGAGACATTTGATAATGCCTAGAGATGTATTCCAACCTTCATATTTGAGGAGCAGTGTGCTTGCTTATGTAGTGGAATGAGGACAAAGATGCTGCTGACCATTCTGCAGTACACAGGACTGAGTCACCCCACAAAACTTATCATTCTAGACTGTCAATGCTGCGGAGGAAGAGGAGGACTAGTTTATGCAAGCAAAAAAAATATCACTTGCTTCAGCACACAAAGATTTCCTTCACTTGGAAGGAAGGGAAACGAGTCAGGTAGAATGGCTGAACTAAATCCCTGAAGCATTATGAGCTGCATGTGTGGTTGTAGAGTCCTTTGGGTACTCTGTTGTGTTAGTGCACACATCAGTAGGCCTACAGATGCAGGTGTCTTGTGAATGTCTTTATCCCTCCTCCTCCCTTGGAAGCCATGATTGTAGGTCTTGTTGTTACTGATGTTAGATCATGACAGTTTTAGCTCCTCTTTGAACATCCTCTTCTCATCTATCCCTTTCTCTCTCCCTTTGTGTTTTTGAGACAAGGTATACCCTCATAACCCTGGCTGGCTGGAACTTGCTCTGTAGTCCAGGCTGGCTTTGAACTCACAACCTTCCTGCTTCAGTCTCTATCATGCTGTGGTTGCAGGCAAGCCTCTTTTCACTTTACGTTCATATTACATTTTTATATTGTCATATAGATAAGAGAGACATTAGTCAAATCGAGGTGAAGAGGACATGTTGGAAGAAGACTTCTTCAGCTCTGCCTTTGGCGGGACTCCTTTCCTCAGAAATGTTTTACTTGGTAGTGTGTGAGGCCAGCTAATCTTTTCCCTCATCTTGAAGCAGGAAATAATTATTACAACCTGGGGAAAGAGCCTGGTGAGCTAGCCAGAAGGAAATCTGACACTTAGTGAAATGTACCTGCTTCCGGTTCAGGCCTAGCATGAAATTTCCTGAGGTTCATAGGAAGATTCGTCAAATCTTGGCAATTCTCTTAGTATTGTCAGATGCCAGAAGAAATGTGCAAGTTGTACCTGGCTTCGAAATGTGAGTGTGAAAAGTTAGAGCAGGCCAAGCAAGAAGGATCCTTGAAAGACTGAGCAAAATGCTTGCCTGTTTTCACTTTGGATAACTTATTGGAAGAGGCAATTGACAGAATCAGACCTCTGGGGAGACACATTTTGGAACAAGCCATGAAGACTTTCATGACACACGAGCATTTTCAATTGACCTGGCTGCCATCACTACACCAACAATTTCACATTGTTCATTACCAATGGTTCCCACATCCAAAGCCAAGCTAGGAGGAGTAATACTCTCCCTGGGTTTTTTTTAAGTTCACATAAGAGAAGAATACACAGGACATTTCCTGTCAGGTTCCAGAGACTCAAAAAAAAGTATCATAATAAAATTCAAGAGGGGAAAACTATCCTTAAAATAGTGTTCATGAAATGAATTATGGCAGACTGTGTAGGTCAAGAGAAAAGTCGTATTTTCGGGTTCTAATAGCAGTGCTGGACTTTGAAATAAAAAGAGGTAGGAAACTTTGTCCTGATTTGAACAGATTCGAGGTCTAATATACCACACAGAGTTTGAAAAACTCTTTGCAAACCTCTGTCCATGTATTTAGTACCAAAGGTTTGCTTTGCACAAATCCCAGGGGCCCTGACTGATGGCAGCCTTGCTAAGTCAGCAAAGGAGACCGCATTCCTTTTAAAGGAGCCCCACTCTGGCAGAGCCTTGAAATCATTAGAGCTTCATGATAAAATTTCTGGCAATTTAATTAACACAAAGACGTTTGAATAGTTTCTAGTGTTTTGTAATCTTCTGTCTGAGTACCGTATAATCAAGGACATTCAACTGGAACAGAATTAGCTTGCTTTAAAGACACCCCAAACAAATTCATACATGCTGAAGTTATTTAAGCATCGGCACTGAGAAATGGATATGGCTAAAAAGATGAATAGAATTTCTCCACAGTGTCTTTGATTGAAGGGAATGCTCCTACAGTGTTATTGATTTCTGGGATAAATAAAAACACTGGGGTTTAAAATTACATTGATTATTACTAACTACTCCTTTTTCATTGAGAGCAACACAAGGTCCATCAACCAAGATCTATAGCCACAAATCAAAGGCCATTTTTCAGTGTTCAAAACATGGAAAAACATATTGTTACTGAATTTATCTTCTCAAGTACCCCATCACATAGGTAGCACTGGCTGTCAGAGCTGACACTGATAACATGAAGAGTGATGGTAAGTTATTCTTTCTTGGTCCGTTTTGGTAACTAAGCATGCTGAAATGGTGATTGATAGTTAGCTCCAAGCAATTTTTTTCCCCTCCAAAGGTCAGGGTTTTAAAGGACTTCGCTGAGTTAGATTTAAAATAGCAAAGTAGAAAAACATAAATGCACCCTAATTATTGATGCTAAAAACCAATTTTCAAAACATTCCCAGGGAAGTCCTATCTTTGGGCTCAAATTACCAGGAATTGTTCTATTTGTTTCAACAAGAGATTTGTTCTTTAAAAATGCCCTGGAGTGCTCTGTTTGGGTAAGTGTGATTGAGATTAATACCTGAGAAAGTTCAAAGTCTCTTTCACTACATATCAGCCCCGCTATTTCTCTTTGGACTGAAAAACCAAGTGTGAGTCAGGGCTGAAATCGGTGTATAACACCAATGCCAGGATAGGTTTCTAGCAAGTAGGGGCTGTTGACTATTGCTCCCTGCAGATGACTGGCACCCTCCATTGGGTGAACTGGTTATGTGACTTGGTGAAAGAGAAATGATTCAGAGGGCACAGGAAAAGCTAAGTGATGTCATTGCATGTATGAAAGATGAGACCAAGGTAATACTACAAAGTACTCTTTTCTAATTCCAGGTCCTAAGAAATCAGGTTGCAGCATTCTCCATAAAACTAGCAACAAAAGCCAGCCTTTCCTGAAAGGTGATGATTTAGTGATCCACCGGGCTGACAGCAAAAATGAAGCCAGCTCACTGGATAGCTTAAAAAACAAAGACGAGAGAGAGAGAGAGAGAGTAAGAAGAAAGAAAGAAAGAAAGAAAGAAAGAAAGAAAGAAAGAAAGAAAGAAAGATTGAGTGGGCAAGGTGGCAGAGGTAGATCTGGGGGAGTTGAAGAGGGTAAATATGATCAGAATACACTGCAGGAAATTTTCCAGGAACTAAGAAAGCATTATTTCTAAAATGAACTCGGCTCTTTTTCTTTTGAACCACTTCTTACCTGTGAATGAAGGCTTGCTCAAAGAAATTCACGGTAGACCTTGGGAAGACAAAACAAGTGGAAGAAAATTTCTTCATGGAGGTTGGAGTCAGTCTAAAGCTTAGGGCAGTAGAGTGTGCCTCGATCAAGCAACAGAGCTGTATTTTAAAGGGCCTGGGTAATTTTATGGTCAATAACGGTATTTGTAAGCCAGCACGTCAAGTATGGAGAAATCCAATCTCATGTTTTGAAGACCGAGGAAGTGACTGCAGATATCCATAAGGAATGTTTCTAGTACATTCATCATCTCAAACCAGTCTGAGCAAATTACCTGCTTTTCCTGACTGTATGTGAAGCGCGAGAAATTGGTCATGGGAAATGGCCTAAGACTCAGTTAAATGTCTGACAGGGAGATCTTTTTTGCTCCTTTTCCATCCACTAAAGGGTAAGGGTATGAGGGGTGTGCCGGTTTGGGTGCAGATCCGATGGAGAAGGCAGGATGCTATAAGGGATTAGATTTCGATGGTTTGGATAATTTGTGGCTGACAACTGTATTTCCATTACCCACTATTAAAAGAGTGAGAAAAGACCATGACATGCCAAAGAATGATGTCAGCTAAATGCTGACTGAAGGGACAGTGAGCCCAGGAACTTATTCTATTTCTAATACATATTTGTATGAGCACACAGCTCAGTAAAACCTCCATCGTCTCAGTGCGTAATGCCAGTGGAATTATGGAGTTTACTTTAAAAACTGCTCATAAAAATGTTGGATGAAATTTAATGTAAAAAAATAGTTAAGCAGTACCAGCAACTATGGTAATAGGAAATAAACTGTTGAAGCCTTCAGAGGAAGCAGGTCTAGCTGGAGCTGCAATCCAAGACTTTATAGAAAGGAGCTGGAAGAACATTATGGAAAAGTAGCTGGACTCACCGTGGTTCATCATATTAGGTACTGAAGACAGCGTAATACCAAGGTTAAATGTCTTTCAAAGATTACTTCACAAATCCTATTGTGTAGGGATGGGCTGTCTGAGCTACAGAATAGTTCTAAGACATGCAATTGAACTACTTTTAAGTAGTTCGATATTATAACTGTTTTAATCAACAGTTTCTTCATCCTTTGAATGGCAGAGTTATAGGCAAGCACATTAAATCTTAGCCGATGATTTCTTGCCTATTATCAGTCTCTTATTATTTGAAACAGTGGACTAGCAAGTAGTGATCATTAAGCAACAATGTGTCAGTCATTTAAAATTCATCAATAACCCGTACAACTACAAATACAGCCAGCCCATTTCTTTACTAATAGTTGAGATCACTGGAATAAAAATCTTCAAAAAATAATAAAAATAATAGCCTATTTTAGCTAACCTCTGAAGACAAGTCACAGCTAACAAAAGTATGTAATTTCCATTAGGATTCTTGATACATTAATGTGTGGGTTGATCCTCATTAATATCTTGAGATGCTTAAGTAATAACAGACTAACCCAGTGTTCTCTGCAGTCTTAGCGTGAGCTGCATATACTCAGAGAGGCAACAGTGAGGTAGGATTTGTGTCTTCTAAGAACTGTAATATCGGTAAGTGCTCACATTACAGGTGGGTTGTGTGGAAATGCAAAATGTTGCCTTGATGTCTCCCACCTGGAAAGAGAAAGATTCAGTAGTCATTTCTATCCATCTCAGGCGGAGCTTTACATTAATAAGGTAATGCCATTAAGTTCTCTGAGGTTTGAGGGAGAGAGGCATACTGGGAAAAAAGTTGTTATTATTTCTGAGACCTCCTGTCTCAAGCCAGCTTAAAGGCAGCGGCTCCCAAGGCGGTACTGTAATAGCAGCCCTAATAACGTGCAGTTACAGCATATCTCGTGTGAGGCCCTCTGAAGGCATTATACATGTTCATTCATTAAACCTGAACACACCCCAGAGATAGGTTAACTGCTATGATACCCTTTTATGCCAAAGTAAATGAAAACAAAGGGGAAGCAAGTTAGTGAAGACCGTATGACGAACCCATGATGAAATAGGAGCAAAGATCTAATGTACTCCGGTGAGCTGCAGAAATAGCTTCCATATTGGCATGAGTATTCAGCTACGCATATGTGTGTTTAATTTTGTGCCATCTTATTCTAGAAAGAGCTAAAGATCACTCATGACATATATGATATAACTAGAATATGTTGAATACAAGCGATGGGAGGGATAACGCAAAGAAAATGAAGAAAAATTAGATGACATTTGTGACGGAATGCACTTTGCACAAATTTTTACGTGAATAAAGTCTGGCAAACGCCCTCATTAAAAGTACATTTTTATATGAAGGGAAGCATGTCTCTCCTTTTCATTCTGTCTGTGTGCTTTATGTGGAAAATAATCTGTATCTAGGAAAAGAAAGGGCTAGAGAAAGCATTAATTAAAGGTTTGGAAAAGTAGACTTCAAGCCAAATTGTAGAGCAGGGAGAGAAGACAGAATCCTTCCTCTAGTCATCTCCTCTCTAGGCCAAATGTGAAAGTTGACATTTTCCTACCGTCTAGAGAGGTGACATCAGAAACAATGAAACAGACTAAGAAGAGTCCTGGGCAGTGACAACAGAGACAAGGCTCTGTTGCCATAGAAAGGTTAAAGGTTATGAGTAAATTGACTCAAATGGGGCTATGATCCAGTCCACAGTGTGGACAGTTTGTAGGCATACTGGTGTGTTGCAATGTCTCTTGGGCAGCAGCTTGTGAGCAAATAGAGCCAGTCAGAGTTCCATTGAGCCAAGATGGCGCTCCTCTGTCCTCTGGTAGTGTTTCCCTCTACTTCCAGCACCCCACCAACTCTGTGAATGGCATCTCTAGCACCCCACCAACTCTGTGAATGCTACCTCCAGCACCCCATCAACTCTGTGAATGCTACCTCCAGCACCCCACAAACTCTCTGAATGCTACCTTTAGCACCCCATCAACTCTCTGAATGCCACCTCCAGCACCCCATCAACTCTCTGAATGCCACCTCCAACACCCCACCAACTTTGTGAATGCTGCCTCCAGCACCTGTTGGAGGAGGCCGCTTGTTGGTTCCCGGCTGCTCAGCTCCTAAATAATCACACAGAAACTGTATTATTTAAAACACTGCTTGGCCTATTAGCTCTAGCTTCTTATTGGCCAGCTCTTACATATTAATTTAACCCATTTCTATTAATCTGTGTATCACCACATGGCAGTGGATTACTGGCAAAATTTCAGCGTATCTGTCTCTGCAGCAGCTCCATGGCTTTTCCCTGACTCCACCTCCTTTCTCCCAGCATTCAGTTTAGATCCCTCCCCTGCCACCTAATTTCTGCCCTTTCAACAAGCCAACACAGTTTCTTTATTAATCATTGGTATTCACAGCATACAGAGGGAAATCCCACATTAAGCATGCCACCAACTCTGTGAATGCTGCCTTCAGTACCCCACCAACTCTGTGAATGCCATCTCCAGCACCCCACCAACTCTGTGAATGCCATTTCCAACACCCCACCAACTCTGCAAATGCCCCTATCAGTTCCTCAGCCCCAAATTCTTTTTCCCTAAGGCTTTAATGAAAAGAAACATGTCCAGTAAACCAGCATGGCTTTGATAGAATGATTTCTCTGAGGTAATCAATATTTAAGTCTTTGCCATACTACCCTGACCTCATTAGGAATTATGTTTGAGGTGTGTGTGTGTGTGTGTGTGCATGCACACATGCATGCGTGTCTCTGTGTGTGGGTAGACAGAAACATTTTCTTATTCTTATTCCAGAGGCAGAGCCTTACATGTGTTGGGGGCATCTGTGGATGAAACCTAGATACAAAACATGAAGTTCAGGTCTTAATATCTTAATATCAGCCTAAAGTGCAAATTCACAGCTCTGCGCACATCCGCTGAGACTGGATTTCTTGTGTTCACTGGATTCCTGTCCTGGTCGAGTTAGTTCGGTTCAGGTATCAACCAGTCTACTCTCCCGCTTTTTCTGTCTGCTCCAAACCACTTAACCTCAATTTCCTTACATCTCCTCACTCATACTAAAATTTTGAAATCAGAAAATTGAAATGCTTTTTAAAAATCAAGGTACATTTATAATCCAATAACAAGCTATTTCCTGATAGACAGTAGCATATCTCTAGGAGTTCCCTGCCACCCTTCCTTTTCTGTTGCTTTTGAGAAAGAATCTCAGTATATAGCCCAGGATGGACAAGAACTCATAAAGTAAGGAGAAGAAAAGGACAAATAATTCTGATTTCGTGAAGATTAAATTATAATAGTTCTTTTAATGAAGCCACTAGGGTCCTTGGCGCATTTTCCTTGTTGTTGCCTCTACAACAGACTACAATTGCCCCAATAAGTTTGTCTGACTCTTTTCTCACTTCACCTGCTGGATAATAGTTGACCTAGACTATGATGCCTTGAGTCTTAGGTCACTAAGACATATTTGAACTGTTCTTAATCTAAGGCAGCTACTTCCTTAAGATTAAAAGGAAAAGAGAACTGTTCTCTCTTATTTGGATGTGCATAGTTCAAGGTACAAGTGTTCATTAGTAGGAACAGAAATCACCTAGCATGGCGATACACAGCTCTAAGCATTAGTAGGAACAGAAATCACCTAGCATGGTGATACACAGCTCTAAACATGTCTTATGAAGCAGCTGCCATTGAAAGCTCTTGCTTCTTGGCTTTCTTTTATCCAAGGTATCAGACATAGTTTATAAAAGCAGAGAGGCCCACTGCAACCTGTGCAGCTTAGGGTCCTAGAACCCTGAAAACTTGATTGAAGTGGCAAGGGAATGAGGAATTACACACATACACACACACACACACACACACACACACACACACACACACACACACACA